>PVJX010032666.1:0-20216 GCA_004027295.1 Dolichotis patagonum
CGATGCTGCTTTCTGGGAGACTTCCTCTACCTGCCTATATTGTTGTATTTGAAATAAGTTTATAGAAATCAGCAGTGGAGAATATTTTTAACCTATCCCATTAATTTCTGTCTTTTAATTTGTATGTTTAGAATACTCTCATTTAATATAATCATTGATCTATTGGAGCCCAACTGCCATTTGTACAACCTCTTCTTGTCTGGTATAGCATAGTTTTATTAACTATTTTGTTCTAAACTATTTGTAGATATTTTTGTAGTTTTTTTAAATTTTATTTTGAAGGTAGTAAAATACAACAGAACAAGACAAAACAAAGCCAGTTGAGACAATGCAGTGAAATTGGTACAGAACTTCACAGCAGGTTACTGGGATAACAGTAATAGGTACCATAGTATATCTTGTTATCTTCACAGTAGTTGTCCATTCATTTAGTTATGGCAAAATCAAACAAAAAAACAGAACATTATAAAACCAACTGAAAGAGAATATTGACTAGAGCAAAACAATTAATCAGAACAAAGCAAAACAGTGAAAACAACCTTTGCCTTCAAACAGAAGATAGAAGGAAATCCCCCATGTTTGCTATATTGCATATGGTCATCCTCCTAAGAGGTGCTCAGACCTCTGCCCCTAGTTGCTAACGGGGGAGCAGGGAGGGGGTAAGATGTCTGGTGCCAGTAGGCTCACGGGAGATGCTGACTGGTTCTCCTCCTGGCTTGCACAAGGGGTGCTTACCAGGAAGGGGGGTGAATTGCTTTCTTGTTCAGCCGCCTAAGCTCCACCATGGCCGGATCTCGGGAAACACTGACTGGTTCTCCACTTTTGTAGTTTTAAGAGGGCAGAAATCCTATTCCTTATCAGTTAGGTTCCTGGGAGACAGAGACAAACACATGCAGAAGGGGAGAGTGTATATGTTTTACATATAATTAACTCTGAGGAGCTGGCTGAGTGAATGGGACCTCTGAAACCGGCAGATCAAGCCGGCACACGGAACTTGGACAGGAGTTGATGCTGAAATTCTGAGGCAGACTTTCTTCCCTGAATTATTGCTGCTAAGGCATTCACCTGATTGGATAAGGCACCACCCAAATATTCAAAATAAAGACAACTGTTGCAGCTAGGAATTATGTCTACAAAATACTTTCCCAACAGCATCTTGAGTAAATAAATAGGTACCCCAGGCTAGCCAAGTCAACATAGAAAGCTAATCACCACGTATTTCATCTCATTCTTTTTCTATTTAGATAAGTGTGAAAGTTTTTAATAGGTGGGGTCATCTCCTGGTTGGTTGTTTTCTGTTCAGCTAGAGCAGTGAAAATTACTGAATTATAAGAGGCTTTGACACTGTCTTGTGTTGGCCTCACATCCCATCAACTGAGTTAGAGAAAGTATTTAAAACTAAAAATGTAAAGCATATTTGCTGGTGATTTTGAATTCTAATCCTACATGGGACATTGTCACAAGTGTTTGCAGTTACTTACAGTCTACATCCATGCTGACTTTTAGAAGACTTGTTTTTGAGGAAAATTGCTCCTTGATCTTAACTCTCCCAGGCAGAATTAGGTGCTGTCTGCGATGGCTTTTGTTGAGTGCTATGATTTGTCTCTAAAAAAACTCATGCTGTGGTTTGAGTCTTGAGTGCAGTGTAACAGAACTATAACAGTACAGGCTTTAAGAAGTAGTTACAAGATGCAGAATGCACCCACATGAAGGAATCAAGATACTTCTCTCAACAGTGGGTTAAGTGATTGCTGGGAGCCCAAGCAGACCCTGGCTTCCTGCCTTCATACTTCCAGAACTGTCAGCTAAATAAACCTCATTTCTTTATAAATTACATAGCCTTGGATATTCTGTTATAGTGACAGAAAATGGAGTAATGCATAGAGGCAGCATAATTTTTTATCCTAATAACTTTGTCAGTTTGCTGTGAAGTATTAGAGACTTGTAAAAATGTGGGGAATTAATGGGACCTTAGAACAACCTCTTTGAAAGTACTGGTGATTAATAGCCTCTTTTTAAAGCAAATTTGCCTCCAAATTTAAACTGCAAAGTTACTGGGATGTGTGTGTGTGTGTGTGTGTGTGTGTATTTTAGCAGCTGCATTCTGACTTGCAGGTGTACTGTTTGGAATATACTTCTGCTGATAATTCAACAATGTCAAGAAAGAGGAAAATCTCAAGTACAAAAAAAATAGTTCCTCAAAGTTCATCTTTTGGTTGGTGAAGTAAGGCCATTGCATCTGAAGACATCTGAGAATTCAAGAAAAAGTGATAAAATGCAAAATATATGCTATGGGACGAAAGCAAGACCCAGAAGGTCACGTGCATGAGAGAACATATGGGGTGCAAGGGCCAGAACTGTGCTTAGCACCCCAGGGAGTGGGGAAAACTCAAGTGCACATTTGAAGAAAGCATGAACAGGCTTTGCCTGGACAGCAATGTGAAAGCGTTCTCTCAGGAAGGGTTAACGCGCAGGATAAGCACAGAAGGAAGGGTGTGGCCACGTGAGGGGCTGCAGAGAGGCAGGTGCAGGCAGTGGAAAGACACACAGGCCACAAGGCAGCTGGAGATGGGGCCAGACCCCAAGGGGAAAGGAACTGTCCCCATGCTCAGCTGTGGGGGCTGATCACATCCACACTGGTTCTTCTGATGGGCACTTCCTGAGCCTCAGTGTCATTGCCGGCGACGCATTCCTTCACAAAGAGGGTCTATTCCTCTCAGCGTCTTTAACAAGACTGCAAAGGACCCGTGGAGGAAGAACTTACTAAATCTTTGAAATCTGGGGTGTTTATACCATCAGCACATCTCAGATCTAACTAGATACACTTCGAGGGCTTGAATGCCACGCATGACTGTCCCACAAGACCTAGGGGCTGGTGGAGCTGAGCAGTGGAGATCAGTTCCTGGAAAGGAAAAATATTCATTTTAGTTATAAAAGGCCAGAGTGGTTTGCACAAAGCTCAGGGTGGCTTTGCGGTAGGTCATTGTACTATGTTACATTATTAATAAGTTACCTTCTACTTGTGGAGCAAGTCTGGGTCTCAGTCATGCTCAGGACACAGAGATATGAGACCTAAGAAGCTAGAAGACAGTGTCAGAGACATGTGTTTAAAGAGTGAGACCCAGGACCCTCACTGTCCTGTCCCTCAGCTGTTCCCGTTAACAGACCCAGGCAGGGGAGCCTGGAATATCTAAGCTGGGTCTTCCACATTTTCTCTGCTCCTTAACCAGGAATCAAGGTCCTGGGCGGTTTCAGTGACCTTGGTATCTCTCCCATATGGCTGTCCATTAGACGCAGGTCAAGAGGTAAAAACCGTACTGATTCCCAAAATGTTGCATTGATGTTACATTTGTTGAAGTTGATGACCACTGTGGGCGTCTCTAGGAGAAAGTCCGTTATTAGCAATGACACACTGAAGTAATCGGGAGCAAATGATCATAATGTAGCAAACCTCACAATGGCTAGTGGAAAAGAAATTTTAAAATATTGTGTGTGTGTGTGTGTGTGGTGTGTGTGTGTGTGTGTGTGTGTGTGTGTACACAGCTAAAAATGATAAATAGGTGAGGCATGGGGTTGTTCTTTGTGTTAGTCTTACTTCTGCAGTATCTTGTGAAGTTTGAGATTATCTCCAAATTAAAGTAAGAAAATTTTAAGCCTGACTTTGAGTCTAGTTCCCAGAGGTTTTGTTTTAGTGGGTATGGAGTTGTTAAAAGACCCCAAGTGACTCCAGACTGGCACTTGCAGCCCCAAGGCTGAGGTACTTGGTCCCCTGTCCATGGTCTGGGGCTCAGCTAGAGACTGGGTCCTCCAAGGACAGGGAGTCTTGTGCAAGGAAGTGCACGTCCTCTGTGGAGATCGCCCCTGGCCTGGAGCATGCCAGGTAGCTGTCAGATGTTCATCGTCCTCTACCTCCCTCCAAGGTGGGGGATGGGAGGGTCACACTGTGACTGCTGTGACTTTTAACTGCTCAGATATCTAGGCCACTTTTATCAGAGGCGGGCTGTTTACTAAAAAGAAATATCAGAGGCCATCAGGTTGAGTGATTACTTAACACCAGTGTGCCCTTTAGTGCCAGCTGAAGGGCACCAGAAAGGGCTGAGGCCCTGCCTTTCTCCTCCTGAAGAGCAAGTGGGGGCAGGACAAAGAGGGGCAGAGGAGGCTGAGCACAGGTGGTGACCTAAGCAAGAGCCCCAGAGGGATCACTGCTCCAGCCTCCTGTGTTAGCTGTGAACTGATTCGGGTCTCTTCCATTTTCAGTTAGCAGAAATGCAGCCTTGTCTACTCTCCCCGTCGCTTTCTTGAGCCTGGCACCATGCATCGGGGAGGCGATGAGAGCAGCCTGGGTGACCACATCCAACCTTCCCTCTGTGCACCGTTAGAAGCGCTGAGTGGAGCTCACCAGTGCTCACTTACACCTTACACAGTCCTAGCAGACTGTGGCTGATGCAGCCCCCTGAGTGCACCGGCTCTTTGTTGGCTGTGACTGTCTCATCTTCTCAGTGCTTTGTGGGATGTGATATTTCCTCCTAAGCAGACACCATAGCCTTCTTTCCATAGAAAAGAATCTCCTTGCTCTGGAACCTGGACCCAGGTCAGGCCCCATTTCTACTTCGTCTCTTGCTCATCTCATGCACAGAGCAGGGACTATTAACTGATTCGATTGGAGTCGGGGCAAACACAGCATCTGAGGTCTCCGTGTGTGGCACGGGGAGATGGCAGCTGAAGGAGAGAGGAGCAGAATGTCAGGTCAGATGCCTGGTGGGGGAACTGCAGGAGTGGAAGGGTGTGAGCCATGCCCAGGGGGCAGGACGTGGGATTGTCACCATAGGAGAGCCTGCCACAGTGCAGATGGATGAGGAAAGTAGATGACCCAACACTGGAGACTCACATGTGACTGTGGGACATGGTGCATGAAAATTGGAATAATCAGTTGTGCAAGGGCTGGAAAAGGAGCAGGGAAGAGGAGACAAATTATTGGGGAAGGGGGCTCCAGGTTTTAGATTGTTCACAGAGGAGGTGGCATTTTTGTTGGGGCAAAGCTTGTGAGCAGGGATTTGACTGTTGTAGAACTCCAACTGGTCCGGGGAGAACTGGACCAGTCCCATGGCCAAGCTGGGAGAATCTGCATGCACATGTAAGGGCTTTTCCTCTTTACCTGTGCAATGACTTTTAAGGGTTTTCAGAGTCTGAAGTCTTTGCTGCTGAAATGCCTTCATTTACTTTCCTCCAGGTTCCACTAAATTCAGGCACTCTGGTATTACAATCCCAAACATTGAGTATGGTAATCCAAGTATTGTAATCCCTTTTCCAGTCTTCCTCCCAAAAAGTATCCAAAAAGTAGTATTTGTAATCCCACTGAGACGTTACTGGACCTGGCATATTAATTCCAATCTACCAACTCCAATGCAACCCACGTCGAGAGTAAAGATACCAAGACAGATTCAAAGAAAAAGGCAGCCAAGGGGTCCTAAGCCCAATCCCAGTGAGGACAGGCAGATAAAGCCCTTGATTCAAGGCCTCTCCTGGAATTTATTATTTTATGAAGCAGAGGGTGGCTCAAGGGTGAGTGACAGTGAGGGTGACGGGAACTACGTGAGTAGCTTGAACTGTCTGGCCAGGTAGGGAGAAAAGCATCTTTGCAAAATGCAAGGAGAGTGACATGGAGAAGGATCAGTCTGCATAATTCAATTAAGGTAGCAAATGAATTGGTTTTGGTGGCTGTTGCTGTAGTTTCTGATATGGAAACTTGTGTGCCCTGGGGACTCATAGTCTCTTTGTTTCAAGACTTGTACCCAGTCAACATTCTTAGAGCTGAGTGGCTCTGCCATCCCGCTATGCTCACATCTTTTACAGAGAACCTATGAACCAGGCACAGGGACTTTGAGGAGGAGCTCAGGAGCCTTGCTCCTTAGCGTCCAGATCTGGTGCTCACAGCAAGGCAGGAGCTGCGCTGGTTGGCCCTGTGCACCCTGCAGGATGATGGAAATCTTCCCAAAGTCCAAGGAGTTGGGCTTACCCCAAAGCAAAGTGTTGAAGGCTTCTCTTTATTTTTCTTTGACCTTTACCTTGTCTTTGACCTTGACCTTGTCTTTGCAGTAGAGATACACTCTAAAGTCCTCTTAACTCATGGAATTTTGTTCACTGTTCCTCCATTGGGTCCATAGTTGTACGTTCTTTTGTTGGTACTTCTTCAAAGCTTGCAGTCAAACCTAGTCCGCATTTCTGGTCCATCACTGCAGCAGTCTTGTTCTAGTGAAACCAAAAGCCCAGCTCAGCCAGGGAGCAGGGAAGCTGTGAGAGGCCCGCACCCCACTCCTGATAGCAGGTGGGGATAAATCAGGCTCAGGGGTAACACTGGGGGAAAGTGGAGTAAAGTCTGCTGGCTGTGTCTGAGTAGTCAGATCTCTGTGTCTATGGGCTTTCTCAAACAACTGCAAACCAAAAATACCTTTTAATAAAAACTGTCTATATACCTGGAATCCCAGCACCATGGGATGCTGAGGAAGGAGGGTCACAAGTCTGAGTCCAGCCTGGGCAACTTAGAGACTTAACGAGACTCTGTTTCAAAATTTAAAAATAATAATATAAAAAAGAAGTGGTGATGTAGCTTAGAGCAAAGGCCCTGGGTTCAATCCCCAGTATTGCATAAAGCAAAACCTGTGTCTGTACTGACATATATAGACTTTTTTGGGGTTATCTTTTCCTGCACAACACAATACAAAAGCCATTTATACAGCACTTACATTGTACTAGAACTCTAAATCATCTAGAGATAATACGATGATTTAAATAAATGGGAGGATGTGTACAGGTTCTGTGCAAATACTGCACTATGACATTTTATATAAGGGAGTTGAGGACATCTGTGGATTTTGGTGTCCTTGGGGAAGTCCTAGAACCAATGTCCCGGGGATACCAGGGGAAGACAATACTGCCTGTTTCAAGCCCAGGTTTTAGGAACTCAGGTGAAACTATCCCTGCCAGTGGATGGGCACTGGGGCCAGTGATAGGGGTGGGCAGGCACCAGAAAGTCTTGTCAACCCCAAGCTCTTGTCCAAGATAAGAAAAGCAGTATTTGCTCAATATCCCATGCACAGAAACACTTGATTCCTAGCTCTTGTGGTACAGGGTCTGATACCTTCATGTAGCTTCATAAATCTGATATAGTTAGACACAGAGCAGCTGAGTGAGCCATGCATGTCCTTCCCTTCATTCACTTGTGGACACAGCACCACCGTGGTGGTTACTCATGCTTAAGCGTAAGGGGTCACAATACCCAAGTGGCAGGTCATTAGTTCCAGCACCAATGGGAGATGGCATGGGAGCCACTGGAGTCAGAAGTGTCTGACCACAGTAGGACGTATTTGAAGTTAGAGGTGTCTGAGCCTTTAAATGCTAGAAATCTCAGTTGTGTGGATACTTATCTGAAGTTCCTTGTCCTCCACCCTCTCGGGCCCAGGGCAGCCTGGGACCCACAAGCCCACACACCAGCCGCAAGCAGGCTTGCAACACCACCACCAGTTCCTTCTCTAAGAACTTCTCTACCACCAGCAGCACCTTCACCTACCACCCAGAGTTCCTCTTCCTCCTCCTTTTTCCCTTCTGCCTGTTCCCACTGCTACCATGCAGGGATCTTCAGTAAACATAGCTACCTACGGCTTACGTGGAATAAACACTTGTCAGTTCTTTCCTTGACCTACACAAGAGCCTGGACTATTTTTTGCCCATTCAGTTGTGATAAGTCTTCACGACAGGAACACATAATGTTTTTTTCTGGAGGTCCACAGTGTATAAGAAAGCACTGAGCCTGTTACAGGTCCTCGAAGAAAAAATAATATATAGTTGCTAAATTGTGTCACCCCTAAATACAATGAACTTGTCATGATTTATACAGCTTTGCCAAAGAGCAGCAGAGCAAGAGAGACTAGTTCCTAGCTGTCCACAGCTTGTTGGGGGGGGGCAGAAAATACTCTTTCCTCCTTGTTCTGAGATTAGCAATGCATCGTTGTGGTGTTGCATATTTGAGGACAGTGCATAGAGAAAAGTCTCCTCATGGTAGCACTGCTCCAAATTGGGACCAGTCTGCATTTCTTTGGTGTGTACCTTTTTCCTGCTGGGCAATGTTGTAGAGCATTCTTTTAGCCTTTGCAGTTTTGGAAACCACACTAAGTGTTGGACTTGGGATGGAATCTGGAGGAGTACCACACTTCCACGCTTCCTCAGGAAAACCTGTCTCTTGTACCCACAACTCACAGCCACCTAAATGTCTGTTGAGCGCAAGATCAATTGGAACAACGATTGCTTCTGCTCTCCACAATGGAGCAGAATATTTAAAGCAGAGTCCCCTCAAAGGACTAGGAGGGTGGACTCGAAGAGAGTTAATAAACTTTCCTGCTCTCTGTTATTTCCCCGAGGTGCTGAGACCTGCCCAGGGTTTGATTTCGTTTCTCCTGCTATTGATTTTTTTCACTTAGTGGCGTCTGGCTGAGAGAGATTCCCAAGTGGAAGGAACTGAGGTTCCTTGTCTAATTTCCTCCTTACTAGCTAAACCGTCCCACTGGGGCAGATCGCACGGAGGTAATAGAGCTACTGCTGTCGAATTTCCTCTGCTGTCTCATTCAATTCTGATGGAGTCTTGGTGACAAAGGGACTTCCTTTTCAAGGGTAGAAACCTAAGTGGTTGGTCTCCAACCCAGGCCAGGGTGAAATTACAGCCTGCGGGCAATTTGCATTTTTCTCCAACAGTAAGCGCATACTGTGTAATGAATAATAAAACCATAGCTTTGTGACGCTCTTTCTCTCAGGAGCATAGAGCAGTTTGCCGACATGATAGTATCCATTTTTACAATATTTATATAAGGCAGCAACGAGGCTCAACGCCTCCCTGTGGACTCTTGCAGGACCCATCTGGAGAGGGGAATGTGGTTTTTCTTCCCTTTGGTCCTCTTGGTTCAGCATAAGCCCCAGTCCCTGCTTCATGTTGTCTCTATTTTAAAAATGCACTATCTGGAAGGGGATAATTAAGAATATTAAAATATCTTGCTTTACCAACTGAGAAAGGAAACCAAATGTGTCCCAGGGATGCATCTCGGAGGGACTGAAAATGTTACAGACACTGAAAGCACCTCGTCCATCTGCTCCTACATATTCTGCTCTGTACCGAGGCCGCCTTAGCATCCGTGTGCCAGGCAGGATCCAGCTGGCAGCATTCAATCTCTCATTGTCTCCAACATCAGGGGGTGCACCCCTGGCGCAATCCAACAGCAGGGGCCCCAGCAGCTCTGCAACAAGGAAACGCTACTTTCTAGCAGGTTTGGACTAGAGCTCGGCAGCTCTGCAGAATTTCAGTTCCTCCTCATGGACACTTCTCACTTCCTCCTCTCCTTTCTTGTTCTCAGGCCCTTTCTTCCACCCTTGTCATGTTTCATCTGATCTTCACATTCTGCCAGTCCTTTCTTCCTACTCTTCCTTGTCAACAATTTCTACTTCTCTGTTTACTTTTTTTTTTTTTTTTTGCCTTTCTTGTGTAAAGAAACGGAAAACCTTTTAGTAAAAGCCAGTCCAGTTTACATTTAGATTTCTGATCGCACACTCTGTACTGGCCTTTGCCAGTCTCTCTCATTTGCTAACACATTGGAAATCACCAAGGAGTGACTGGTATAAGGTATGATTCTCTGAAAGTCTGATAGGAAGAAGTGTTTCTACGTATCTCAGTGGCACTGGGCAAACTGAGTGTGAGTGGTGTTTGATTGGCATCTCTGGGTATTTTTTGGACATAAAAATGTGGTTAAAGCTTAGGTCAAATCCTCTTCTGATTCCCCAGTATTCCTGGATGGGGTATGTGGATTTTTTGTTTGTTTGCTTTTTGTCTGTGTTCATACTTATATCTGGATTTATTTTTAAACCAGAGAACCACAAAAGTTCTCAAATAGTTTTATTAATTAATTTTAATAAATTCTATTTCTCTATTTTATTAATTAATTAATTTATATTCCAGGGTTCTCAAAATGAGAGAATATGCATTATTTAACTTTGCGAGTCTGGTTGATTTTTCTTAACATGCTGGTCTCTAGTTCCAGTCATTTCCTGCAGATGACATTTCATTCTTATTTATGGCTAAATAATATTCTATTGCATATATACACTGCATTTTCTTTATCTGCTTTAAATAATGTGCAGTTATTTTCATTTAATATATCAATAGAACTCTACGGAGAACTTTTAAAAGAAACATCTCTTTTTTTTTTTTTTCTGTTTAGCTGATACACTAGCTACTTGATTCCCCAAATCGCAGACACTAAAGGAGAAGTTTCAGGAAGCAGGGATCTTGCTTATGTTTGCATGGCTGTAGCTCAGCCCCAGCACATGGTAAGTGTCAATAAACATTTGTGGAAAGGATGAACGAGCAAATCAGCTGAGCTGCCATGAAAGGCTCTAGAAGACTCTATCAGAACCCAGAGCTCCAGGGCATGATGCTTCCTTTGGAGCAGAGGAAGTTTTTGCTGGAACAGCAGAAGATCACAGAAAGTAGAAGTCACTGTGGTCTTATTCAGATGTTGCCACCCTTCTACCATCCAAAAAGCCACATTTCCGTTTAGCGTACAGTGTATGGAAACTTTTGCTACATATCAGACACTATGCTAAATTCCAAGGACACCAAGATAGGACATTGTCTTCTCTCAAATAACTCAGCATGTGGCAAGGGAAAGAATACATTCTTAGACCAAAATGTTACAACCCATGTGTTAAATTTTGGCCCAAGCTGACCCAGTATTTTATTTAAAAAATATGTCTGATGAGCCCATCTGTGGGGATTATCCTTCTTGTGTGTCTGTTTCCCAAATCTTCCATTCTAGAATAGCACATGAACAGTCGCCATCCACTTAGGTGGCACCTGGAGCACATACTGGTTGGGTCAAATCCATATTTCCTTTTCCTCTCTTAATATTCACCCTTTTCATGCCTCAGCACCACATCTCCAGAGCTGTACCTGGAATCTTTGGTGAGCACAATCACAAGGCACCAATGGTCTTCCCATTCTATTTGTCACAGAAGGAGCCCACATCTCATGAAGACAGGTTCATGACTCCAGGACCCCACTGCTGCTTTAGGGAAAGAGCACCTCTCTAGTATCCCAGGGAAACATGTGGTTATGATTACTGAATGCATCTGAAGGGGTCCTTCTGTTCAAAAGCACTCACACCAATGAGCCAAGGTACCATGTTCTACTTCCTGCCTCCTAACAGTGGGGGCTCAACAGGACACAGCTTGGCCTAGCATGAAAACCCAGAATCTCGGATGAGAATAAAGCAAGAGACAGCATCTTACCTAATCCTGGGATTTTCTCCTCAGGGTTTCTGACGAATGGCCATAGAGTTTAAGTCTGATAGATGGTAAAGAAATCTCTATTTCTAGAGAATGTCATCTCCAGTACTGAGCACTCTGGTTGTTAGAGAGTTTCTAATAGAAAGTTGTATTAGTCACTTTCCCATTACCAAGATAAAATATTCAGCATCTTCAATTTAAAGGAAGAGAGGGTTATTTTGGCTCATATTTTCGGAGAGTTCAGTCCATGACTAGCTGACTTCAAGGCAGTCCATGATTGGCTGGCTCCAAGGCAGAAATAGCATGATTGGCTGACTCTAAGGCAGTCCATGATTGGCTGGCTCCAAGGCAGAAATAGGTGGAAAGGCCTGATGGAGGAAAGCCACTCAACCCATGGCAGCCAGGAAACAAGAAGGGAGGAGCTGGGGACAAATATATACCTTTCCAGGGCCCACCTCTAGTGACCAGGCCCCACTTCCTAAAAATAGCACACTGAGCTATGGGCTCACCAACCCACAGATGAGTATAGCATAGCCATGATCCAATCACTTTCCAAAGGTCCCCACCAATGAAAGCATGACACTTTCGGGGACATTTCAGATCTAAACCATAGCAAAAGTTGTTTTTACTTACTGAGCTGAAAATCACCCTCCTTGCCATTTCTTTGTACACCTCTTCTGCCCTTCCTTCTACATCTACTCACTCTGTCCTCCTCTCCTGTCATTTTACTAAAGCAAAACCAACTTAATCCTGTTTCCTCACAGTGTCTGCCAAGAAGACAGTTCCTTTCTCTTCATTTTCTCCCTTACAAACTGGACCCTGGCAGAACCGCCACCATTTGGCATCTGGCACGGTTTCCGGAGCCCTCAGTATCCAACCACTCTTTTCGAGATACTCAGTTGTATGTTAGGATACCTACTGATTAGAGTGCTTTGCAGTGAATGTTACTCTTCAGTTGTCATGTTACTTCTGGAGTGGGAATGTGGCTGGTTCTCTCCAAAACTTATGCCAAATTGTGACTGTCGTTGTAGCGGTGCTGGGAGGCAGGGCCTGAGAAGGGGTCGTGTTCATGCCTTTTTCTTGTGAGTGAGCTTCTTCCCCATACTGGAGATTAAATCCCAGGACCTTCACACTAAGCTACAGCCCTAGCCTTTTACTTAAGACAGGATCTCAGTTCGTACGTTGCCTAGGTGGAACTAGAGCTTTGATCCTCCTGCTTCAGCCTTTCAGAGTGCTAGGATTACTGGGTGAGTTCTTGCTCTTTTGAAACTAGATAAATTTCTAAAAGAGAAATTGTTATAAAACAAGTCCACTCTATATTTTGTATTCTTTGTGCCTTTTTCCCTCCATGAAGTGAAACAGCAAGGGACCCTCACCTGAATGTTGCTGTAATTTATTATCTGGGTTCTATATTTTTACTTAATGGAGCCTATAATTTCATGAGCTTTTTAAAGCTCCATGTCACTATATTGTATCACATAAACTTTTTGCAAAACAAAAATAAAAACACTCCAGAAACAGGAATTGCAATTAAACCAGGCTCCCTTGTTATACTACTGCACAATCAATTTATGGACATAAATATATTGGCACAAAATATATTGGCACAATATACTATATTAGCATAAGGTATTGTTTTCTGCAGATGAATCCCAAGCTAATTTGTGATTTGTCCCACTAATCAAAGTGCCACCTTTCTAGTCCTGCACGCCAACAGGAATGTGAGGCCTCCAGCTTCAGTGGCCCTACCTGGACTGAGACAACCGCTCTCCTTTTTTGTTCTACCTAGTACTAAGCAAAGAATGTAGGAGAAGGTTCTTCCTAACTAATGTTCATTGAATGACTCAATGAAAGAATGTACCATACAAGGCTTTTCCAGCAATGAATGTCTGTCAAAACAATTCAAGGTGGCCATTTATCAAATATACTCCTTATATGGTTTATGCTCTACCCATTGAGATTCTTGTCACACAGAGACCATAAGTTCATTTTATTCATGAAAAATTCCCATACATTCTGGAGAACCTTCAGCAATTTTCTGTTTACAGAAAGGGGCTGGGTGATGGCACTTGTCATAATTTAGTTGCTAGAACTACTCTCAAAGCACCCCAGGAGGTGAGTATTATCTTCGCAATATACTGGCATAAAAAGACATTGAGAAAAGCAGATTGAGCATAATCATAAGCCATGGCACCAGCAATTTAGACGTAATCAATGGGGTCAGAACTGTGGATGTGAGTACTTGTCCTTCATGGGCTTGGGGACTAGGCAGGAGAGGGGAAAATTATTGCACATTACTGAAACCAGCAAATACATGCAAGAAAAGAGAGGGCAGCCCTCACCATTCATTTTGGAGTCTGTAATTATAAAGCATTTCCTTTCCTTTTACATCCTGCAGCTTCTGCTACCACCACCTGACATCAGGAGCCTGGATGCACTAGTTTACTGGTACCTCTGAGGCCTATGGTCGGGCCCAGGGTTGGTAACTTTGAATTTAAAAACTTTGAAGGAAAGGCTGGTAATTGCGGGTGGAGTGAGGTATATACTCCTTGGAACCCTTGCCCAGGTTCAAATGGCCATTGCATCATGTCTGCAGTCCCCTGATGTTCCAGGGAGGGTTCTCAGGGGGACAGATCCAATACAGAACACACAGTTCATAGGAGTACTATATAATACTCATCCACAGAGTCAAAGGCAAAAGAATGCAGGAGATCTGCCACATAGCAGAGACCCAAAGAATCCAGCTGAGGTCCTGGATCCAGTGACCATGTCCTCCATGAGTCCAGCTGGAGGCCTAGAGCTCACAATGTCTCATGCAAGTCTGCATCAAGCATCTGCACTGGGAAGGCCCCAAGGTCAGTGGTGGAAGCTGGAAAGGCTGCACCAGCAGGATGAAGGATCTGTGCCACAGACTGAGGAGTCTGCACTGGAATCAGGAAGCAATGTTCAAAGTAAGGGCCAGAGCTCCCCCAAAGAGAATCAGAGCATCCTCAGCAACAGTGAGGGCCTGAGCTCCTCTGATGATGAGAACAACTGAGTGCATATCAGGAAAACCAGTGTGACAAGCTTCTCCAGGAGAATCGACAGCACACCACCTTGCCCTCCAGTTCTGCTTTTCATGGTGGGCAACAATCCTCAGGTGGGCCCTCCACACCCAGAACCACACCGATTCAGTTCGGCTGGGTGTTACACGTCGATCATTAGTTAATCCACCACACCTACCATTTACCTGGGCCATACAGTGGGCTGCTTGTCTTCAAGAGTCTGGAGGGCTCTGCTTCATCTGGAATGGAGAGGCATGCAGATATTCTAGAGGTAAACAGAGAAGAGGAAATACACAGAGAGCAGGAAAAGAGATAGGCTTAGCTCCCTGAAGAAATAAAAACATCCAGTCATTTCACTTTCCTAGCCATCACAGCTGCTCCAAGCTCTGGAATAAAAATGCTCAACATCTTGGTTATGGGGGATGGACAGGTGGGGCTTCATTTCCTATGCTATGAAATTTCCCTACATCTTAGAGTTAGGAAGGCACTTGTAAAAAGATATATTGAATCAAAAAAAAAAAGGACATACCGAATCACTAAACTGAAGTAAGCCTTGCACTGGGTGGGGTTCAATAGCCCTTATTAAGAATAAAGCCATGAATTTAATAATAATGTCATTCATACCAGACAGAGTGATACAGACCTGTAATCCTAGCTACTCAGGAGGCTGAGATAGGAAGATAAAAAATTTGAGTTAGCCTGGGCAATTGATCAAGACTGTCTCAAAATGAAAAAGGCCTGGGAGGTAGCTCAGTGGTAGAGTACTCTGTAGCACAGTCAAGGCCCTAGGTTCTGTTTCCAGCAGAGAAGGAGAGAGAGGGAGGGAAGAAGGGGGGGAGAGGGAAGGAAGGAGAGGGAGAAAGAGAAAGAGAAAGAGAGAGAGATAGGAAAAAGAGGAGGAAGAAGAGAAGAAAGAAGAAGAAGAAGGGGGTGGCCAGGGGAGGGGCTGGGTGAGGTGGCATGGAATGGATGGCTATGGTGACACTAACCATAGTCATGGTCATGGTTCGTAGCTACCTGGGAGTCTGTGGCAAGAGGATCGCTTAAGCCTAAAAGTTCAAGCTCAGTTTAGGCAACAGAGTGAGACCTTGTCTCAACCCCTCCACCCCCAAAATAAAACGAATGTAACTCAGCCTTCTGCTTTCCAGTGGTTGCTTGCAAGCTGTGGAGGTGATGGGCACACTGAATTGCCAGGGAGAGAAGCTGAGGGATACTCAGCCTGGACGCTATGTATCTCTGAACAGCCATTGCCTTGTACCCTTGGTCCCATCCTGTTGACTCCCAGAGTTCTGCACTCTGACCAGATGAGGTTTATACAGCTACAATGGCATGTTTCAGAGTTAGCTATGTGTGGATTAAAGTACTAGATAGGATGTTGTTAGTAAGGTGCTTGACACCAGCTTTTCCTATTGCAAAATGGCAGTAGTGCCATCTCCTGTGTTGGGAGACGTATACCAGGGAACGCCTAAGGACTCCTCAGGGCCTGGCACACAGTAGTGTAACACCCTCCCTCCTTCTTCATGGGGTGTGTGTTCCAGGGCCCCCAGGGGTCCTTCAATCTGCAGATCTTATCAAACTGTATTTACAAGTTTCTTGTGCATAGATACCTCTATAATATTCAATTTATAAATTAGGTACCATGAAGAATTAATGGCAGTAACGATAAGACAGAACAATATAGTAATATAAATTGCAGTAAAATTTCCAGTCTCCCTACTCTTATGCTTACAGGACATTATTAAGTAAAATACGGATTACTTGAGCACAAGCACTGAGGTAATGTGGCAGTCACCCTAGAAACCATGATGGTGATTGAGGAACTAAGAGATGGGTAACATATACAGTATGGAAACTTTGGACAAAGGGATGGTTCGTGGGCCAAGCAAGATGGAACAGGATGTCCATTCAGCAGAAAGCTCATCACACCATGCAGAATGGTGTAAAATTTAAAATTTATGAATTGTTTGCCTCTGGATTGTTCCATTTAGTAAGTTCAGACAGTGGGTAACCAAAAGCGTGGAAAGACTCTGACGTCGTAGGAGGGAACAGCTATATGAAAATACTTTAATAAAAAGCATTAACTGCTGTATTTTTATTAGGGTAGGAGCCAAGATCGAATATATTTTTGATAAGATAAAGCTATTTCCAAGAGACCTGAGTGTGATCAATGAGATACCACTGTGCATTTAACCCAGCATTGTGCCTCACACACTGAATGAAGGAAAGGAATATTTCAACATCAGCTGCTCTCCTCTGGGTTTTCTTTCTTTGTAGCATTCCAATCATGAGGAAATTGAGCTGTCAACAGCCAAAAAGTATTCTTAGAATTGGTTGTTAGAATCTACAAATGAGTCCACAACATTATATTTGTTTTACTACTCTTAAAATCCTCTGGCGCCAATTAGGTTTAGAAGAGCCATGTCTAGAAGGCCCTGCCTTGAGTGCCTGCCTTTCCCTGACTCGGCTGCTTTTGGGAGAGATTCTAATCTGCCTGGGGAAATGGAGCGGCTGGACTGCAGTGAGAGGGAGGAGGAGGAACCTTAAACAGATGGCAGCCCAGAGACTCCTGACTGCTCTCCCGTCTGTGCCAGGGCTAAGAGCTGGGAGCAACATGTGGAGGTTATTTATTGTCAGTTACTGAGTCAGTTATCAAAAGGAAGTGAAAAGAGAAGTACACTTGAGACTGGATTGTGGGAGGTACACAGCACTGCAGGATACGCAGAGAGACAGAGACAGGGATGGAAATACAAGGGGAGAGAGGAAGGGAGAGAGAGAGAGAGAGAGAGGTGGAGAGATGGAAATAGAGGCAGGAAGATAGAAATGAAAAGAAGTAAAGAGAGATACTGACAGAATTAGGAAGAGTGATGTGATAAAGAAACACAATGAGAGAGACAGAAACAAATAGAGATAGAAGAGAAAGAAAGGTGAAGACAGTCAGGCACAGGGGCAGGTGGGCATTGTCTCTAGAACATGGCCCAAAAAGGCCAAAGCTGGGTAGGAGGGCAGGGGGATCCCATTTCTTCACTGGTCAGAGCCGTGCTCTACGGAACCAGATGTGTTGCAGCAGGTTCATTCTGAGTTGCAAACACCCCTGCTTCCGGCAGCCACAAACCACAAATCATGAGACCTGCCAAACAAGATGGGGGACACATACCATGCGCCAGCCCAGCTGCTCAGTGCCAGCAGGACCCAGCTGCTCATCTCTGCAAAGGAGTGCATGCGTCGTCCAGAGGCCCAGACCTCCCATAGCACCGGGGACACAGCGGTCAGGCAGGGACACACACCTTGGCAGACCAAGACTATCACTTTGGTGCCCACAATAACAATCAACCAGGGAACACCACTCATTTACCTGGCTACTGAAAATAACACCCATAATTACTCCTCGCTTCTAGCCTTCCTTGCTCAAAACAGGCCCCAGGCCCTCGGGCACTCTGGATGCCAGGCTGGGTGTTGGCCCCTCCCTGCCTGTGTGTTTTCCTTGGACTCTCTTCCTGACAGGTCTGCCTTGCTAGAACAGCTGCCCAGGGTATTAGTTCATCCACGGTCAGAGCTGGGGAGACAGCAGGCGATATCCCCAGCATAAAGAGAGGGCGCTTTGATGTCAGTGCTCATCTTCACTCAGTAGTTTCATTTGGACTGAAAACAGAAAATCATATTCCCTCTAGCACAGCAGGATTTAGGGACATCTGGTCATCTTGTGCCTGACCACAGGGATGGGAGAGTGAAACAGAAGCCAGGTTCCCAGAAAAGACGCTGTTCCTAGCTGGTCCTCTCCCCACCCTGTAACTCTGGTTTCAGGGGAGCAGAGAGGTGCTCCTGGTTACTCACTGTACTTCCTACACTGACAGCTCCAAGTGGAGTAATGTATTTACACGCTGGATTAGGAATTTTCCATGGAGTAAACAAAGTACACCTAGATACAGGAATGTGGAGGGATTCCTCTCTTCCAGATGCTCCCTGGGTAGAGCCTCAGCTTTGAGGACTAGGGCTCGGGTGGGCTGATGAAGATGGGTGGCCTGAGCACCCAAGGGTCCTTGGCTATAGTAAATAGGACCTAGGGTAGAGACAGCATGCACGAAACAAAGATGCCCATGGACAGTCCTGGCAAAATCCCTCCTCCCTCCATGGTCCTGCTCCTGGCTTTGTGACAGGCTCACAGAACACTGCAATGCCACTATGGAGGTCCTCAGTCCTCTCACTAGAGTGGCCATTCAGAGCGCACCTTGGGTTTCCACCATTTGGGAATAAGATGAATCATTTAATATAGAAACAATCCTATATCTGGCCTCTGAGAACTGCCCCATGCTCTGGCTCCCTAGGCTTAGGAGGTAGAAGGCCCTGGCCTAAATATAGATCTCTACTTCCTCAACCAATGGATGAGTCTCTAAAATAAGGCTGACCAACTTTGGAGGTGCCTTGTTACAAGGGTCCATCAACATGATGTCTCTGTCTACACAGAAATGGGGTTATGGTATGACAGTTGATCAGTCTGTGAAACAGTGCTTCTGAAAACAGGCCACCTCTGATGGTCACTAAGATGATGGGGCAGGGCTTCCTTTGGACAATGGCCAGGAGGCAGTGGTGGAAAGGCACCAGCCTGGACCCACAAGAGGTGCACAAGGCAATGTACTTCAGAGGCTTTAACTTCGCATGTGAAAGCCAGGAGGCAGGTAGAGTGGGTGTTGTGGTTGCAGGAGTGGGAAGGGAAAAGGCTATTGTCCAGTCAGCCCTTCACATGCTCCTTGTACGCACACCTCAAGGAGCCTCTGGGATTCTGGAGTGTAGAGAACTGAGTGGTTTTCAGCCAGCTCAGCCTCAAAGCACTACAATGCCTGAGGTGGTTTAATGATTTTGCAGGGGTGAGTCTGCTCATATGATCCTCTGCTTTACCCCCTCACAGATGTTGATGACTAGCAGAGAGGGAGAAACCACTATCTTTTCCTCACTAGTGGTTGGGTCTGTGATTGAGCTTCTCTAACAAAAGGCAGGTTAAAGAGAACAAAACATTTATTTCAAGTTTTATACAACACAGGATCCTTTAGAAATGAAGACCCTGGGAACTTTGCGGAGACCGGCATCTTGGCCTGACTGTTTGGGACTGGTAGGCCCGCCCTTACCCTCAGGGAACCTCCCAGAGACCGGCATCTCGGCCAGGTCTGTTTGGGGCCTGTAGGCCCGCCTTTCAACCAAAGGGAACCTCCCGGAGATCAGCAGCTTGGCCTGGGCTGTTTGGATTGGGAACTTTGCAGAGACCAGGATCTTGGCCTGACTGTTTGGGTCCCGTAGGCCTGCCTTTCACCTGCAGGGAACCTCCCAGAGACTGGCCTGGGACAAAGGATGGTGGCCCAGCCCACCTGAGGTTCCACGGGCTTGGTCCACCACGCCCAGCATCCACCTTACAATTTAGGGAGCCAGGAGCCTGCAGAGGGGAGTTAGGACCCTGCAAGGGAGCCAAGAGCCTTTGGGGGAGCCACCGATGCTCCAGGAACTGAGGGTGCAAGAGGTAATTCACCAGACATGCAGAGAAAGCTTTGGAACACTGCTCAAAGCAAGGAAATACAGAAAAATGACAAAAGGAAAGACCAAAAGGCAGGCTCAAAGCTCCAGCCCTCCCCAAGAAAGCTTAGAAGCCATGTACATAGAAGAAAAAAGAAGCCATACACCTGAATGTCTGAAATGATATCAAATGAAAAAATATGCAACTAGGGAAAGTGATAGAGAAATTCAAACCAGAAATACTTGCCCAGGTAAAAGAAGAATTGATAAAAACAGTGAAAGAAATAGTGAACACATCTAGTGAAGACACAGCTAAAAAATTAGAGGAACAAAGCAAACAGATAGAAT
>PVJX010032667.1:0-20250 GCA_004027295.1 Dolichotis patagonum
CTGGCTGATTTCTTGACATTGTCATTTTTAGGGACAGAAAGTCAACACCTTCCACTTACATTCCCATGACATCTCCTTGACTCAGCAATTACACCTACCTGTATTTGTTCATTCAATTA
Source organism: Dolichotis patagonum (assembly GCA_004027295.1). Taxonomy (NCBI): domain Eukaryota; kingdom Metazoa; phylum Chordata; class Mammalia; order Rodentia; family Caviidae; genus Dolichotis; species Dolichotis patagonum. The sequence continues at coordinate 120 of PVJX010032667.1, forward strand.
GCATTTAAATGCCTATTATTATAGACTGGGCTTGGAAATAAGCCCTGGGCAAGCTGCATTCTATGAAATAGTTTTGATCAGTGTATTCATGGACAGAGGACACTGGGCATGAGGGAGCGGGGATAAATAAGTAAAGCATTGGGTATCTTATTGGATCTTTGGTGCTTGGAAGAAAAATTGCATGTACCCAAATGTGATAACATGGGCCTATAATCCCAGCACTCAGGAAGTTGAGGCAGGAATGGACGTCGGTCCGTAGAAGTGGGAACAGGTATATGCAGAGGAAGAATGGTGTCTGCAGATAATAAACTGGCAAGGAGGATTTATCAGAAGGACACAGCTGTGCAAAGATAACTGCGTGAAACTATTCATCCTGACGTTGCTTATCACACCGAAACACTGGAAACAGCCTCTACGTCTATCAGGAAGGGATGTGTAGATAAGTTAAGGTTCCTGTTCATACATTTAAAATGGGGCGGAAGAAGGACGACAGTGTCATCCATGGATCTGAATATTGATTTTACACCAAAACTCCTGAGGCTCAGTCCCTCCAGAGATTTGTGATCTTGGACTTCTTTGCGATTTCAATCTTTTATCTGTAAAATGAAGATAGCAACTGAAGCTAGGCTTGTTGTGACGTTTACCTGAGTTAATATATGTAAAGGATTTAGGATCTTGTATGTACTACATCATTGTCATCCGCATTTATTGATAAGAAAAGGTGAGCATTGTGAAGTCTAAAATGTGGATTATGCAATTATTAAAATGTAGGCATGACATTGAAAAACACTTCTGCGTAAAAACAGGACACTGTAATAGATGCCACTGAGTGTAGTAATCTCACAATTATGATTTTAATTTTTTCATTTCTATGTATGCTTACATTGCATGTTTGTAATTAGCTTCCATTACTTCCACAATCAAATAAAATAGATTAATTACCTTTTACAAAAATGCATTTTTATGGTTTGCTTTTCTGACTTCAAAATCTTCTGGTAAAGTGATTTTAGAAAGCTCTAAAGAGATTCTAGCATAAAGTCACTTTTTTTTTTTTTTTTGGTACTGGGGATCAAACTCATGACCTCCGCTTGCTAGGAAGGCGCTTATGCCGCTGAGCTAAATCCCTGGCAAGGTCACCTCTTTTTATGGCTCGCCCTCTCATGCTTTCACTTAACATGTGAAGGTACTTCCCAGGGTGCTCTGCACTGTGCTGGGCAGGAGGAGATAGTGAAATATGTGAGCTTTTTTCTTTTAAATAATTTACAATCTGGTAGAAATAAACAGCGGAGAGTAGCAGGTACATGGATTCCAGTGGGTGCTTTGGGTCATCCAATAGTTTTGAGAGCCTCTGTGGAGGAGATAGCAGGGAAGTTTTGAAACAGACAGAGGCAGATACAGTGTGGGCTCAGTGGCACAGTATTCCCTTTCTTTCTCTTTTCTTCTCTTTTTTATTGGAGATTGAACCCAAGTTTTTCACACTGCTATATCCCTAGCCCTTTTTAAAATTTTTATAATTTTGAGACAGTAGCTTGCTAAGTTGCTAAATTAACCCAAGCTAGACCTAAACTTGTCGTCCTTCTGCCTCAGCTTCCAGGGTGCTGGAATTGCAGGGACGCACCATCTCACCTAACGTGAGTGGCACAGTTTTCCAAGTGGATATAGCTATGTCTGGAATGTGTGAGGCAGAGGCAGCGTGGAGTACACAAAGAATCATAAGGCCTCCCACATGGTGATAGCTTCAGGTAAAAAAAGGAAGAGAGGTTGCAGAGTTTGACAAGATCCAACCTCGGAGGATTTAATTTTATTCTAGTGGTAGAAACCACTTCAATCTGCAGCACAAAAGTCACTGCCTGGACATGTAGTGATTGCTTTTCTTTCTTGTTCCTAAGCTATAGAGCAAACTGATTCCTGCTGATAGAGTACCCAGAAACCTAGAAGATCCCTGAATGCTAATTTGGCATTGCAACATGAAAGAATGCTAATGCAGTTTGCTTTGGCATGAAGGATGAGCTGTTTACTAAGATTTGGAAAAAACTGTATGAAGGCTCTCTATGTAGTCATGATCTTTCTCTCAAATTGAGACAGAAAAATTTACATAGTATTGCAATTTCAAAGCTGCCTTAAACAATTTAGAAAAGACCTAAGTAGCAGAATGACTCTCTTTAAAAGTAATGCCATAGCACAGATGCATTTAGACTCACAGCAAAACATGACTTGTCCCCTCAGAAAACCTTTTACAGAAATCTCTGCTCTCAATACAGAGCTGTCATAAGCTCCTGGTGTTATTTTTCAAGTGACTACGTTTTTTACTTGGTTCATCAAAAGTAGAGAGTTCAACCTTCACAATGTTTTCATGGACTAGGGTGACACAGGAATAGTGTATTCTAGCCACTACCACAGGAAGAAAACTAAAGTGGTTGAAAACAAATAAAATCGAGACTGTCTACTGCTACATGAATTGCATGGGAATCATCACAAATATCTGGAAAATGCATCCCTTTCATGAAGTAGAGTTCTTCCAGTGGAGACTCTAGAATGAAGCTCATTCTCCACATTTAATGAGCAGATAGGCAGATAAATTTAACTGAATAAAGAGAAGATAAGAAAGCCAACATCATGACCGATAAACTCACTGAAATTAAGAATTGGAAAAGTCCTGTTAGAGCTTATTCAATTTCCCCTGCCTGCACCAAGGTCTCTTTTCTTATCACAAATCTATCTTGCTGCCTTATTTTTTAATTTGTTTTTCAATTATTCAGCCTCCAAGCTTTCCTGATTGTTTATAAAGAAAACATTTTAATTTAATCAACATTGCTTGTGAGAAATGGTTGTTAGACTTAGCATTCTAGGATTGTTAGATTAGTACAACAGATGTGTTAGTAATAATTATGTTGAATGGCTGAATAGGTAGAAACATCAGGAAATAGTGAAAATAAACTTCTTGAGCTTTTTTAATTCAGTAAAATGTCTGCAAATCTATAAAACATGTGACCAAAACAGTGTTTTTAAAAAGTGTAGTAATGGTCTTCTATTAACCTCTATTTTATGAATTAGAAGAGTTTAGTACAAATGTCAAAATATGTAGTATGCATGTAAAAGAAGGAGAAAGGTACAACATTAAAGGCAAATGAAATCTTTTTAAAAAATAACATTTTATTCAATTGTGTTCTGTTGCATTGCTAGATTTCCACACGAAATGTACTTCATGATTCAGACATGTTATAAATGAATGGTTCTTTGATAATCTGAGGACAGAACTCTGTTGCTGTTTATATAACCTGGGAGAGCAGCGCTTTCAGTTACAGGCTACTTCAAATCTTTGTGGTGACTTTTAGGAAACATACATTTTTGCAGAGCTGAAAGGAATGCTTCAACTAATTAGCTAACTGATTAACATTTGAATAAAGGACATATAACTTGTTTCTTTGCATTTCAGTTCTCTAGAATTACTGATCAAAATTTTCAGTAACCTCATGGCTGAACTTGTATCAAAAATGGCTGCGCCTCAGTTTGAAGGAAAGTGGGACCGGAAATTGGTTTTAAGACCAACGTAAAGGTGTTCCTTCAGATCTATAATCTCAGAAGTCTTACTTCTACCTCAAAAACAAAAACAATAACAATAGCCTCAGTTGCAAAATGCCATTCTACTAACCATCAGTGAGTCCAAACTCTGTCTTATGTGTTCACTGTCTTTCAGCTAAGACCCCATTGTTTGCCGATGAATCTGTGGTATCAATGGAAGCGCATTTTTTCTTTACTAACAAAGTTTATTGCTCATTTTACAGCCCAGAATGATAGCCAGGGGATGGTCGTGGTACCATGACTGCAAATACATTGAATTCTTAAATGATGTGTGATGTCATGTTTTTATATATACCATTCACAACACAGCTCCTAATAGGAACTTTGGTGATGACCAAAAGACCCTTGCTAATGAGATATTACAGAAATTACACGAGCAATTTCTACTATTTATTTTACCCATGCAAAGGACTCTTGATATTGGGATAAAAATAACAGAAAATACACACGTATGTTGCTCACTTAAGACACACTGACCTGAATCCTTGTGATGAGTTCCTTTTAGACAACGCCAGGAATTTGGGTATTAATAAGACATGGTCAATAGTTAGAGGAGCCTCAATTCTAGTCTTCTGGAAATAAAGGAGAGAAATTCATGTGCAATATTTAATAAGGGAGAGAGTAAAACTTAGAAAGCCAGACAGGGATTAGCAGCTGAGCAAGGGTGTCAGGGGAAAGCAGAAACATTCATTGTGGCTGTAGTGAGGAAGGCCTGGCAGACACCATGGAAGCTGAGTCAGGAAGATGGGTAGAAATCAGCTGCTGAACGGCCTGGATAAAACCAAGTGAAAGATTCTGGACTTAATCCAGAAAACAAGGACGAGCCTCTGAAGAAACTTTTATGCACGGAAGTGACAAAATGGAATTTGATTCATCGAAATAATGGAAAAGCATTTAACCTGTTTCCTTGCAACTATGCCAAACACTGAAAGAAAAAAAAGTTCCTGTACTCACTCAAGTAAATTAAAAATGGTCTCAAAACTAGGGGAGCTCTTTCTGGTGGAAAGGGCACACTGACCTGAACCTGGAAAATGGTCTGTAGCAACAGGACCCCAAATACTTCATTGCTATTCAGCAGAAGGTCCACGGCTCAACTGAAAACAAACCCTGGCCATATTCCAAATCTCTTTTTCTTGTCACACAATGAGCTTTCCCCTGAGACTGTCCCTTGCAATGGCCATCCAGTTTCAAAGTGCTTTTGTTTCTCAGGGTTACCTAACTACCTGGGACTCTGAGGAAAATAAGGCTGTCAAGTGTCATAAGCATTTATGAATGGGGCATTCTGACCAAAAAACAGTGTGGCAAAGTGAAAGCTAGAACCACTGAGACCTCATAAAGATTATTGGAGGTAGAATTTTCTTCTTGTCCCCCTAAATCAAATCAGTTAAAAACAGCACAATTTCCTGAAAAATAGGTGGCATTGTAAAACATTTTAAAACGCTTTTTTTTTTTAAAATAAGCATTCATATACACTCTTTGGGAACCAGAAAATGTATTTTTTGAGAATCTTCTTTCTAATGTTATGTTTAGAAATTATTTTGTAGGTTATAAATTGACATTCTATAACACAAGCAGAGATTATTGCTGAATTTCCCAAGAACTCAAAACTCTGTGCCTTACACTGGCTGCCTTTCCCCACAGGTTCCAAAGGGAGATTTGTGTACATATATGCCCAAACTTCAGTGCAGACTTCCACAATGAGCTAAAAGGAAATGACCTAAACAAATCCTACGGCCTAAAAGATAAGCTGGACAGAATGAGAGTTAAAGCAGGCTTAAGGGAAAACCCTGCCCTGGGCCCTCTTTGCCAATCCCAAATCTCAGACGTGACCATGTCAGGGCAAAAGGTCTTTCCTAGAGCCAAATCTGGAAACTCAAAGATGAAGCTTAAGGACACACTTTATGAGACCTCTGGTGCAGAATTTGTCTAGAGAAACTTCACTGGTCTTAGTCTGGAATCGGGAACATCAGTGAAGAAATTTAATTCACAAACAGCCTACACAGAAGACCAAGTTGCTTCGGGCAAGAAACAGGACACCTCCACTCTGGTCTCAGGGGGAGAAACGTGGACGGCAGCAGCAGAAGACTAAGGAGGGGCAAGAACCAGCTCCTACAGTCCAGAAGCCCATGGAGGAAGCTGTGACAGCTTCTTTCCTCTCTCCCTTCTCTGCTCTGGACGATGGCAGGTTATCTCCCTTGTCCCTTTACCTAGCGGCCAGTGAAATACCTACAGCATGTCCACCAGGGTCAGATGCCTGGATCCTAGAGCAACTTTTTGACAAGACTGGATTGAGTATTTAGAGGTATGTGCAAAGGACCTTCCTCCTACTAGAGCCACTCAAACTGTTGTAACATCCTCTTTCCTTACCTTTAAGACTCACTTTTATACTGTTAACATAGTATAAATGGGGTACATCTCACCTTTTATGTGCATCCATTATGTTGCTTTTTTTCCTTGAAAAGCCCTTACCCACTTAATGGTGAAATTCCTAATCACTGGAATCTTAGAACAGTAATAGCGTAACATACGAAGGTACAGAAATAGACTCTAGTTTCACACTTGCAAAATACTCTGATTTAGAAGTGAAATGTGTGGCTTACAACTTTCGTCTTTTCATGCAAGTGTAGTAAGAAAGTGGGTTTGAAGAGCAGTTCTGTGCCAGCCTGTTGGCTGTCAATGGCATGTCACTTCTCTCCCTTATGGGGAAGCCTGGCCCCATACTTGCTGGGATCCCTTGCCAGCTTGGTTTCAATACGAATTATGCCAAGTGGAGTCACTTGCGGAAGCTCTATGAAGCAGAAGAGGAGTAGCTTCCTTCTCCTGCAGCAGCCAGCTACATGGTGACAGATGCATATGAAAGGGGGCATGGGGGAAGACCAAAGGGAGGGGAAAGGAACAGGAAGTTAAAAAAAAAAAAAGGAGATGCAATATGACTGTGTACCAATACCCTGCAATGAATATATTCATCATGCATTGCAAACACATGCTAGCAAAATACTTTTTGAAAAGGTTTGCCAGGAGCTTTCTAGGGCAGCACCTGTGAGTTACTCATCTGGCTGGGGCAGGCAGTTAAGCTCCCCAGAAAGAGCTCTCCACGTTTCTGTGCTGCCAGAGTTCCTGGAAATTCACAGCATTCATTCCTTTCCTTTGTTTCCACAGCCTTTTCAGCAGCTTCATCTACCTTGGATTCCCTGTAGCTCAGTCTTTTCTGGTCAAGATTCTTAGAGTGACTGAAAATGAATGGCAATTGCATTCCTCTTTTTCCTACATAACAAACAGCTGGAGTCGTCATTTTGGGGTTGTTTCTATTTAAAGAAGAGATTACAAATGAGAACTAGAATAGCAAAAACAATTCTGGGTAAGATAGGGGGCATCACAAACATGGACTTCAAGTTATACTGCAAAGCTGCAGTGACACAACAAAGAACCCCAGACTTGTGGGTCTATGGAACGGAACAGAACAGTGATGGCGAAGCTTTTAGAGATGGGTATCGAAACTGCTACCCAAACCCCACTTATTTATTGCCAAGTTCCAACACTGTAATGAAACCTTAATACAGTACTGATGTTTTAGCTTAGGAAAAGAAAAAGACCTCATATATTACCATCTTTTGTCTTAAGAAAACACAGTAACATCCATGCCTTAGGTTTGCTACCACCGATATAGAGGAGGGAGAAATAACTCCAGGCATGCTCAGGCACCTTATCTCTGACAAAGGAGCCAAATACTTTCACTCATAGAAAAGTAACGTCTCTAACCAGTGGTGCTGGGGAAACTGGCTCTCCGAGTGTTGAAGATTCATCCCTGAGCCATCTCTCTCTCATCAGGCACCGAACTCAAATCAAAAGGAATCTAAGATCTGAATATTAAAAAAAGAAACACTTAATCTATTGGAAGACAAAATAGGTAAAATTCTGGAGGACACAGGTGTAGGCAGACTTTCTTAAATACCATGAATCAACAAATGGGATCACATCACATTTAAAAGCTTCTTCATAGCAAAGGAAACCACCAACAGTGTGAAGAGACAAACTACAGAACAGAGAAAAATTTTGCTTACTGCTCCTCAAAGGACTAATATCTAGAATATATAAAGAGCTCAAAAAGTTAGATTTCCCAGATTTATTTATTCATTTTTGTACTGGGAATCAAACTCACGACTTCATCCTTGCCAGGCAGGTGCTTATGCCGCCAAACTAAATCCTGGGCCTCCCCCAACTTTAAAGGCCCACTCAAAAATGGGCATCTGAAATGAATAGTCACCTGTCAGATGAAGAAGTACAAATGGCCAATAAGCAATGAAAAAAAAATGTTCAACATCCCAGGCCATTTGAAAAATGCAAATTCCAACCACGCTGACATTCTATCTCACTTTAGAAAGAATGACTATCATCAAGAAACAAGCCAATAACAAATGCTGGAGAGCCTGCAGAAAAAGGAACCTTCTTCCATGTTGGTAGGAGTATAAACTGGTATTAACACTGTGGTACTCAATATGGAAATTCTCCATTCAACTCAACTACTCCCTTCTACGTATCTTCCTAAGAGTTAAAGATATTATAGAGACAACTCTATACCTATGTTTATAGCAGCACGATTCAGGGTATCTAAATCTTAGAAGCAGCCTACATGGGTTTCAGAAGATGAATGGTTAAAGAAAATGTGTTATCTATACACAATGGAGTACTACTCTGCCATAAAAATGATAAATTATAGTCATATTTAGGAAAATAAATGCACTGTGAGACCATAATGTTAAGTAAATCAGACATACAAGCTTAAACACCATGTTTTCTCTTCTATGAGAAACTCAATATATAAATAAAATACAAAATAAAAGACAACCAAGAAGAAAAATGGAGGAGAAAAAACGTTATTGTCATCTAGTATGGAGAGTGTCTAAATGTGTGCCTTGATTTAGCATAATTGTATTATGTGTTTTATAGTTTTTTTTTTTTTTGCCTTTTAGTCTGGCTACTAATCTATGATAACTAATTTTGTAAGGGCTTAAATAAGTCTGATCCTGGCCAAAAAAAAAGGAGGGGGATGGTGGCAGGAGAAATCTTGGGAAGTATTATTTACATATACACATTCCCCACAATGAATGTAGTCATTATGTTCTGGAAACTTGTACTAGTAAAAATTCTTAAAAATTTTAGAAAGAAGAGAATATAGGAAGGTCAAGAACCATTCTTTGACCTTGTTTATAGTTCTCTTGTCTCATCAAATCATTTTCATTCACACTTATGCCTTATGCTTCAGGATAATTTCTTTGTACTCTTACTTATCATTTAATTTCCTGGTAAATAGAATCCTCGTGTTTGTCAATGTTTTTAACTTGACTCTTCTGAGTAACGTAACAAACTCAATGGAAACTGTGGGATCACTGGGGGCAAGTCTGTTGATTGTTAATTGGCACCTAATTTCCTTGATATACTGACAAAATAGAATAATAATGAGAAAGACTGAGCTATCATTATCTCTGACAGCCTTTCAGGGGCCAGGATCAATTAGTCCTTGGGCTAATGCCTACTGAATGACTTCTCGAATCAGAGGACCTCCTAAGTCTCTAATTGAACTATTTGGCAATGTCTCTTGAAGGGCACTGAACCACAGGGGTTTAAATGTTTGCTGATTCAAAGATAAACTTTCCAGAAAAAACATAAAGAAATCAAGTAAAGCAGGTAGCAGTAGACTACAAGCTCTATACATGCAGGGACAAATGTGGAATGAAGACAATTCTATGGATTCATCTGTTTCAAAATTATATAAATAAATATGGTCAAGTTGCTACCAGAAGAAATATAGATTTTCCACCCCAGAAAACAATGGTTTCTATTAATTCAACATTTCCACAAAATAATACTTTTTTTTTTTTTGGTACTGGGAATAGAATTCATGACCTCATGCTTGCCAGGTAGGTACTGTTCTACTAAGCTATATCCCTGACCCAAGGAAAATATATTTTAAATACAAAGGATGAGAAAAGAATATGTAACCTCAATAAGTAAGCAAGGCTAATGGAATGGTTATTGCCAGCTCTTACAACAAAGATGCTACAATCTGTAGGAACTTTCTCTTGACTATAATAGAAGCATATAAATATATGGATATATATTTACATGCATATCTCCAAATACATGAAAGTGTTAATGGTTTACTTTCTACATTTAAAAACTTTTAATTTTGACAATTTTTCATACAAATGCTTTTTAACTGGACTTGTGCACAACTGCAATAACAAAGTCAAAAGTGCAACCGATGAGCACATCAACAGAGCCTAAGACAAAAAAATCACATGATCATCTCACTAGATGCAGAAAAAGCTTTTGACAAAATCCAATACTCATTCATGGTAAAAAAAAAAAAATACCCTACAGAACATCAGAATAAATGATCTTTATCTCAATCTTATAAAAGACCATGCACAAAACATCAACAGCCAATATCATACTGAGTGGACAAAAACTGAAAGCTTTCCCTCTAAAATCAGAAACAAGACAAGGATGTCCACTGTCACCCCTCCTATTCAATATCATTCTGGAAACATTAGCCTGAACAATTAGATGAAAGAGAAATAAAAGGAATAAGGATAGGAAGGGCAGAAGTTAAATTATTATTCACAGATGACATGATACTCTACATAGAAGATCCCAAAACTCCACCAAAACACTTCTAGATCAAATAAGCAAATTCATTTGTGTAGCTGGGCTCAAAGTCAATACTCAAAACTCAGTAGCATTCCTGTACACAAACAATAAACTCACTAAGAGAGAAATTAGAGAAACCATGCACATCACAAAAGCATACAAAAAAAAAAAAAGAAAAAGAAAAAGAAGTACTTAGGAATCAGTGTAACAAAGGAAGTAAAAGGTCCATACATTGAAAATTATAGAATTTTGAAAAAGGAAATTGAAGAGGATTATCATAAAATGGAAAGATATCCCTTGCTCATGGATTGGAAAAACCAACATAGCGAAAATGGCCCTACTCCAAAAATTGTTATACATATTTAATGAAATTCCAGTCAAAATACCATTAGCATGCCTCACAGAACTAGAGAAAACACTGCTAAAAATCATCTGGAAACAAGAGACCTAGAATAGGAAAAACAATTCTAGGCAACAAAGTCAAGTCAGGGGACATCACAATCCCTGACCTGAAATCATACCACAAAGCTACTGTGATAAAATCAGCATGGTACTGGAAAATAAAACAGACCTGAGAATCAGTGTAGAAGATGCAGACACAACTCCAAACACACTCAGCCACCTTCTTTGACAAAAGACCTTAAAAGTTTCACTGGAAGAAAAAGAGCCTCTTTAATAAATGGTGCTGGAAAAACTGGCTCTCTACATACTGAAGACTAAAACTAGACCTGTGTGTATCACTGTATGGAAAACTAAAGTCAAAATGGATCAAAGATCTAAATATTAAAACAGAGACACTGAATCTACTGAAAGAGAAAATAGGTAGATATCTTGAAGATATAGGTATAACTAGAGAACAAAATCTAAAGTGGTTGGGAAATAATTCAAAGAATCAACAACTGGGATCTCATTGTATTAAAAAGTTTTTGCATATCAAAAGAAATCACCAACAGAGTGAAAAGACAACCCACAGAGCAGGGAAAAAAATTAGCCAACTGTCTCTCAGGCAAAAGACTTCTAATCCAGAACATATAAAGAATTGAAAATTCTCAGGCCCCCCAAATTGAAAGACCCAATCCAAAAATGGGCATCTGAGATGAATGCACAGTTCTCAGATGAATAAATACAAATGGAAAATAAATACACTAAAAAATGCTCCACATCATTGGTGTCATGGTTTATGTTAGTTGCCCCCAAGCCTCATGCATTATGGACTGGACCAAATCTAGCGTTTGTGATTGGTTCATTGTATGGAGCTCGGATTGGTGGTGTCAGTGTTACACCTGTCTAGGGGTGGAGCCAGCATATGATGTATTCATGGGAAGAAGGTCTCTCTCTCTCTCTCTCTCTCTCGCCCTCTCCCTCTCTCTCTTGCCCATTGGTACCTTGCTGTTTGCAGCAGTCATGCCATGCTACCTTGGAGCCAGCTGAGTATGCACTCAAACCTCCAAGAATTGTAAGAAATAAAACTTTTCTCCCTTCATTTTGGGTTTTGGGTATTTTATCCCAGCAATGAGAAAAAAGTAACTAAGATAATTGGTCATTTGAGAGATACAAATAAAACAACACTGATATTTCATTTCATCTCAGAAAGAATGAGTATTATTAAGAAACCAACCAACAACAAATGCTGGAGGGGCAGTGGGGTAAAAGGAACCCTTCTCCACTGTTGGTGGGATTGAAGGCTGGTACAACCACTGTGGAAATTCCTCAAAATCCTAGGGTAAGAGGTCCCATTTGAGCCAGCTATTTCCCTTCTGGGTATCTTCCAAGAAGAATTAAAAAACATCATACCATAGAGATATATGTGCACTCATGTTAATAGAAGCACAATTTGTAAAAGCTAAATCTTGGAAACAACCCAAAAGCCCACCAACCGAGAAGTGGATGGAAAAGATGTGGTCTTTTTATACAATGGAGTACTACTTAGCTATACAGAATAAACTCAAGACTTTTCTAGGTAAATGGATGCAACTTGAGACCATATTTACAAGTGGACTAAACCAAACTTACATGTGTAAACATTGTATTGTCTCCCTGGTGTGAGAAACTGAAGGACCAAATAAGACCTAAAATTTACAATAGATATGGTGAAGTGTGAAGAAATTGTTCAAAAAGAAAAAGAAACTAGAATAGAGGAAAGGAAAAGAGAAAAATGCAAGTCAGTTATACTGTTAGTGTCTCTTAGCTCACTGAAAAGGAAGGTTCATGCTATCATTTATTGGAGAAATTTTAATGCCCATATCTTGTACTATGAGCAATGACTTTAAATAGCAACATGTAACATATTAACTACCGTTATTCTTCTGTTATTTTGTTATGAAATTTCATTTTATCTTTGTCCCATAAAATAAAAAAAAGTTGGAAAAAAAAGCATAGCCCATGGCTTGTGAAATGTAGACCCACAAAGTGTTTGTGAAACATGGACTATGCATTACCACTGGTCCAGTGTCATTGCTACTGAGGAGAGAAGCTTCCAGATTAAAGGGACTAACTTCAGGCTAGCTTTGCTTCTCAGTAGTTGTAAAACAATACTTGTTTGGGAAATATCTTGTAAAGTTTCCACATCAATAAAATTTATACATTTTTTTCGAAGATGATATTCAGTGGAACAAGTATTTACTTAGCAGAGTGCTTGGTTCACAGGTGATTGACAAAAACTGATCCCTTTCAGTTTCCTTCAAGTCTCACAGTAGTGTGAATACTTTGGCCAACATCTACTCATCAGCTGCACTGTCTCCAACTTCCCCAGACTTCTTCTAAAGAGGGATCAACACTCTGAAAATTAAGAATAGCATGAACTACACAGGGAAGCCTATGACTTCCAGATTAAGCACAAAAATGAACACAAGGTGCCAGGCGATCCATGGCCTGAGGTCACTGCTATACTCTGACTCTGGAGACTCTGGAATGTCCTCTGGAGGGCTGTGCGTTTAGTTCCCAGCTCTGCACTATTGGGAAGCAGTGGAACCTTTATAATGTGAGACTTCTTGGAAGATTTTAAGTCACTGGGGACCTGCTATTGAAAATGTTGTGGGACCCCCTTCTCCTCTATACCTCACCACCATGAGGGGAACAGGTTTGCTCTGCTATAAGCTCCAGCCATAATATGCTACATCCCCCCACCAACTGCCTAAAAGCAATAGGTCTAACTTATGAGGGACTGAAGTCTCCAAAGCTGCGAGTCAGAATAAACCTTTCTTCTTTATAAGTTGATCATCTCAGGTATATTTATTATAGTAACAAAAATCTGAGGCAATCACCTTCCATTTGGGTCTCTCCATTACCACTGTGGTTGCTGTGTGATGTTCAGGGACATCAGTGCAAATATTCTTCTTGGATCCTACATCTCAGCATGGAATATGGGTTGAAAAAGTGCAGACTGTTATTATTGGTGTAATTCGTTAATTTTGGATCCACGTGGGTAAGAAACTCTTTAAAGGCAGCGAACATGCACATGAATTCATTGCAAGTCCTTCCTTTGATAGTAATAACAGTAATTTGTAAATGCAAATACCTTATTTGTTGTACAGAAATGATATGTTTTAGTATGTTTTTCAATTTAGAGTGTCCCTAATGCCCAATACCCTCAGCCTTAATGGGCCCTTAAAATTTAATGTGGTCAGATAACAATAAAGATGTTAATCATAATAAAAACTCCGGCCCCTGCCTGTCCTCTCTTAGCCTCCCTCAGTCGGAGTAGCAACCAAAGGCAGGAATGAAGGAAATGAAAAGTATCACTCTTTTTTTTTTTTTTTTTAAGAAAAAGAACACAGTAAAAAGAGAGGGATATTTGGCAGTTAAGGAACACATTCTCCTTAAAAAGCAACCCTCTGCCAAGTTTTCGGCTTCTGTTTGTTGTTGTTTAAAAGGTAACCACAATTAAGAAGGAAAATAGCAAGCCTTGAAAAGCACAGCTAAATATTTATGTTTTCATGCTGAGGCTTCTGGGTTTATTTTGGAAGATGTCTCTTCTGCTGAACATCGTAACTGTTCAAGGCCACTAATATACCTCTGCTGCACCGTTCTGCCTTGGATAGAGGGGAACATTTTCTAACATCCTTGCAGGCTGTGCTATTCCTCAAAGTCTGAATACTAACATAATTTTCTCTTCCATTTCTGAAAATGCAGCATTTTGGGTTACAAAAATTTCATATTATCAAGTCTTATGAAGTAGTAATGTGGGGCTATCTGATCCCATCTTATTTTCTTTTGCCTAGATAATCTACTACATCGAGGACACAACCCCCAAATGAGTTAATAACCACTTAGGCTTTCTTTTCTGAACTCTCTGGATGCATTTGGTCACACAGACAACATGCGTTCTTTCCCGTGTGCTAATGAGAACTCACCTAACAACTTCTTGGCACAGTCCAGGTCTGCTAATTGATTGGATTTCTGGGTTTTTCTTCTAGTTCCACACCTGTGTGGAGCCTTAACTTTTAAGCTAATTCCAATAAAGTGTTTGAGTCAAAACTCACCATGTGTGACAACTCATTTTAAAGTATGGACAATATGATGGAAAGCAATGTGATGAAAGCAACAGAGAGATGAAATAGTGCATTGCATCTCAGCTCTGCTATGGGCACCATGAGTCAGTCCCTTATGTATGCTCCTATCTATGGCCTCTGTCATCCACAATCTCTTTAGCAAATGTTGCAGTCTGCATTGTTCATTGCAAACTACCTTGAAAATCTCATTCTGATTGGAAAATACTTTGGGACACCTGGATATTCCTTTGGAAAAGCAGTTTGCAGTTGTCTAAACATCCTATACCTCGAACAGTGCTGATGATTCCCCAAAAAGCAGAATGCTTCCATATTATTCACATGCTAGCATAAATACTGGGAAGCACAGGAGTCCTTGGTTGCTCAGGTGGCAGCCTGCCCACAGTTAGGTAAAAATCTGCTTGGGACAGGCTGTTCACAAACACAGGTGTGGGTGGGCAAGTGGGTGCTTTCTCACACATGTGTGCAACACATACTTCTTGTGCACAAACATGTCACATGCACACTTTCTCTCCACCATCATCTCTTCATCTCCAAGCCGTGTCTGACCACGGCAGGGCCTGGTATTTTGTGCTTGCCTTGATTCTTCAATGGTTTCAGGGTATGCAGGGTAAACGTGGAAGCCTACCAGTTAGGGTCCTTCTAAACATGGTGTTACTAGAATACAGTAGATAGAATAATGGTGCACACTAGAACCTGGGTATCCATTGCTGCTGTGGCCAAGGACTTTCCAGATGGAATGAAGTTAGCCTTGAGATGAAATGATCTCACGGGGCCCAGTGTAATCACAAAGCTTCATACAGTGAAACAACAGTGGGTATCAGAGAGGAGATGTGATGGCAAAATGGAGAATGGAGGGAAGTGCTTTGAAGACTGCAGAGAGAGCCACAAGCTAAGAAATGGGATTGTCTCACAGAGCTGGAAAAGGCGAGCAATCATTCTTCCCTAGAGCCTTGGGAAGTAACAGAGCTCTGCCAACGCCTTGGTTTCAAAACTCATTTTGACTTTGTTCTATAAAATGAAATATAAGAAATTTGTTTGTCTTAAGCCACCAAGGTTACAGCCATTGCTTACAGCAGTAATGAGGAACAAACGCCTCAATGTCTGTCTCTCCACAACCTTCTGCATCCTTGGTTGAAGCCGGCACTTTTCCAGTCAACCATGTGATAGCCCCTGTCCTGTGGTTCACAGGTTCACATGCACTCTCTATTCACACTGAAACAGAAGTTCCTGCCTTCCTTCAACATCTCCAGGAATTATTCTGAGACCACTTTAGACGTCCTCTTACTTCTGGGAAGTATGTTAGTATTTTCACTGTTACTTTGAACTATATTTACTTTCTGTGACTATATTTTTGTCTTCCTTCCCAAATAAATTTTAATTTCTCTGCAACTTTGTCACACTATTTTATTTTACCCAGATTTCCTTGCATGGTATGTCACATACACACACACACACACACACACACACACAGACACACATATTACTGAACTGGAATTTATCAGTTTGGTTGTGGTAAAATGAGTTTTGTCCCATATTTAGAAGTTTGGATTAGTTATAAACTGTCCCAGTACATCTTCATCTCAGCAACTTCATAGGATTAGAATTAAGAATGAATTTTCATAGAGACTTCCTCCTTATTGAAGTAATATCATAGAATGACTATAGGGCTGAGACATGGGTCAATAATGGAAAACAGAGAAACAGGTAAACTATCATAGGCATAAAGACAATACAAAAGAATGGTAAAACTAAGAAAGGCCTAACATCTCTAAAGATACTTTCTCAGATCAAATACACTGGGCTCTAGAACAGGTGCAATACATAGAATAAATTTAAGTTTAAATTTTAGGATTTTTGATGAGGGATTTATAATCCCTTGGTCTTCTGTTCAGTGCCAGGTACTGGGGTGTCTCTCAGTAAAGTTAGAAAGGAGAGTGTTTCAGACTTTCCAAACATATTTCATTCAAGGACCTTTCTGATTATGAGTCAAAATCCACAGACAATAATCTTTCCTCAAGTGCTGCAGTAAAAATATTTAGAATCTGCGTATATCAGGGGCTTATATATCATCAGGTAAGTCAAGCTTTTAAAGAAATGCCTAGCTTGAAATCCTACCTTTCTCTTAGGGGGTTGCATAAACTGTCAAGTTTCTCTAGCCTCAATAACTCATCTCTATAATGGGGATAATATGAATAGTTTTCATTTGGCTAAAGATAATATAAGGTTAGTAGCATAATACCTGACACACAAAACCTCATGTTGCAAGATGGGTTGTAATTATTGTTACCACAGAAAACCATATTGGGTGACTTTTATAATCTTCCAGAGCGCAAACCAACTGAACCCACTTAGGGATGAATGGAGAAGGAAACGCTACTCTATAGGAAGAAATGGCAGAAAGAAAAGGAGAATTAACTGGTAGGAATTAAAGGCAATATTTGAACAGTAGATCCTGCCCAAACGTTAAGGTCTGTGAAGTTTTCAAACCCATTCCATCCTCATCACTAGCATTCGTGTGTGCACAGTGCTTGTGAAAAGAGAACCAAGGAAATTAACTCACTCACCTTCCTTGGAAGCTAAGTGGAAGCCAAGCACTTTACGTGCTGCAGAGTTCCAACATCACAAAGAATAAGGAAGACATCATTTACCCACATGCACAGAGACGAGGTTCAGTACAAGCAGCTAGATGCCAGGCGCATGTACAACTTGATCCCACATGCATGTTTTTAAAAAGAGGGTGCAACACCAAACTGTGATGGTAGAAGGCAAAGAATGGGCTATGCATTAATATTTTGTGTATTTTTTGTTTGTATGCTGTATTTGTACTAATGTTTTTACAAATTAAGGGTTGGTAGGGTTAAACAACATTCTAAGTTCACACTGGAAGCCTCTAGGACAGAATAGAATCACCCCCATGTTTCTCAAACCAGGTACTGAAATCTGTAATTTGCACCGTGCTCAGCTGCCCTTAAAGTGAGCAAACAAAAAAGTGAGTCTTCTGTACCGTAAGTTGCTCAAATCTTGGTCTAGTAAATTTCTAGTTGGAGCCAGGAAGAAATGTTTTTTTTTTTTTTTTAACAGTTTTTCATTTTAAAAAGATTAATAGAAAACAAAATAGTAAAAACAAAACAGAACAATAGAAACGATATAGAATATCAAAACAAGATGACAGGGAATTAACAATGGTCACTATATTGCATGTTATTATCTTCGAAATAGCTGCTCAGATTACAAGACACAGGTGTGTCAAACAGATCTCAAACAATATAAGCACTCACATTTTCTTTCCGTGAATAGGAATAGTAGCACAATTAGCATACACACGCACAAACACACGCACACACACGCACACACACACACCACGCACACACACACGCGCGCACATACATTTATTTTTTCCCTTCTTTATCTCTTTTTCCCTATCCCAGTGTTTTTCTTTTGAGTAGTTTCTTTCCCTTTCACAATATCTATTGTAGACTTAGAATCTTATTTATACCTTTAATTTATTACGCTAGCGAGGCAACAGAAAGAAATGTTTTAAATCAAGAAATTTTAATTAGTATACTTTTTTGATGATGCATAATAAATACATTATTCATGGGAAATCGATATATATATATATATTTTTTTTTAAAAAGCTTGATTTACCCTACTCCCATCTTTGTCCCCCTTTCTCAAATTCCCTTCTCTCTCTTTCCTATCATCTGATTTTCAAATTAAAATTACAATCAATTATGACACTGAAGATCCTGCAACTTTTATAGTTTTTCCTTGCACAATTGTTTTCTCTGGTGCTGACTTTTTTGGTTACAGCGATTTCTACCCTCAGTCTAAAAAATTTCAGTGCTAAAAATTGTAGTGAATGAGTGAATAGAGATCAATGTAATGAGTGACTTCTTGAAGGAAAAGCAAAATTTCTGTTCACTTGAAATAGTCATTTTGAAGTAGTATCTCCTGAAGAGGGTTTGAATGATTGAAAACTGTGGGTTCATCTGCCAAGTGACAGTACACAGTCCTCAGTTAAGACAACGATTTGGTTGTTACAGCTGTTTTTTCCTCCTAGCCCTCCTTCCATTTTGTCCCCCTACGTGGCCAGTCATGGCGGCACAAGTTCACCGAGCACTAACTCCTGCCAGTCCTGTGCAGCGGCCGGGGTGACCTACCACCCTTCTGGATGAGGAACTCTCAGACAAATTTCCAGTTGTATTCTGAGCAGATGAGGATTATTGCTAGTAATGTGTTTTGAATTGTAGCCTCAGCTATGATTCTGGTCCTTGAATAATTTTCGTAAATCATAATTTGTGTTTGAGAAACAGATACTTTAGCCACAGGGATTTTATTTAAATCACCAGTTGCTTTTGGAAGATTCTTGCTTAACTGTCTAGTTCTATTTTAACAAATCACGAGAACACACACACATATACTCACACACACACACATCTTTTCTCTTTTCTGTATGAAACCAAAACCTTACCAATCTGTATTTCCTGCCTCATTTAAGTTCTCTTTCTATACATGATGAACATCACATCTTACTTAGTACAGTAACCCAGTACATCTGACAGGATGTCTGTGCATCTCTACCCCACGGTTGCCAATGCTAATACTTCTACTTCTCTAACTCATTCTTCTCCTCCATCTAACTCCTAACTTCAGTAGCTCACATCTTCAAATCTTTTTGTTTGTTTAACTTCTCAAAGTGGCTCATGGGCATTTCCCTTTATACACACATTTCCACTGGAGCATTACTCCAAGGATGTCTGCTCTACAAAGTAGCTCTGGACCTATTTATGAAATCTTAAGCCTAGTAAATGCTATGCTTGGATTTTAAACCTGCAGTGAAAATGGGGACCTGAAATTATATAACGTGCTGTTTGCATTAGAGATACTGCCTTTTATCACTTTTTAAAAATTGTTTTGAAATACAGACACAGATTTCAGTATACTAAGAAATATTAAAAGTTGTGAATAATAAATTGCAAAAGGACAGAATTCATTGGTCTTGTAGTTTATTTTTAAAAAGATATGAAAAATTTAAATGTAAATGGATATCCAGGTTTAGAAGATATAAACATAATAAGCTTTGGATAAATGAGATTTGTGTAATTATGCAAAAAGAAATAAAGCAGTTTTCCCCTCTGAATTCTTCTGAAACTTGAGGAAACGTTATCTTTTTCTTTTAAAACTATTTTTTTTCCATAAATTGCACTCTAATCCTATTCAACTTTGTCAAAGGCGGGATGTTTTCATTCTGCATAATTCCAGTTCCTTAGAGACAACTCGGAAGCCCTAGTTACTTGGGGACAGGCAGTACTGAGACAGATCAGAGGACAGAGGAATCCCTGTGGGCAGGAGGATAGGAAAGCTCAGAAGAATTTTGTAAGAGG
>PVJX010032668.1:9291-20354 GCA_004027295.1 Dolichotis patagonum
CGCTCTGGCAGCTCAAGCCAGTTGCTTTGGCACAGATCGCTTGTTCAGGTCGGGCAGGAATTCAGGGGGCTCGAGGAGGGCACAGTGCTCACTGATCTTATCTTCACTAATAGTAGCACCAGGACCTCATATTAGAGTGGTTTTTTGCTCTTTAGTTTCTTCCTGGGTTGTGAGTATCCATCTCTCTCTGTTTGGGTCTCTCCAGGGTGTTTTATTCTGGCATTTGAGCTGTCTCTCTCAGAGAGGGTCTCTCTCCTGCTACCTACCAGTCCACCATCTTTTTTTTTCACAGCATTAGCAGACATAAATTAATATCTTCAGGAACTCATAAGCAGGACCAAAACTGAAATATTAATTCAAGTTAAACAAGAGATAAGTAGATTAATAAAAAGAAAGGCTGGGCACCTCTCAAGAAGACACAGACAGAAGAATGGAAGAACACAAATGGAGAGAAAAATTTAATGAAGAATTCAGAAAAAACCTAGAATTCATGAAGCAGACTCAATGAGATTATTAGGAAACTAAAGACTCGATAGAAAGCTGGCAAAACTGCTTGAAAGAAACCAAAGATAGACTATCAAAAATTGAACACAGGCTTGCAATGTGTGATCATGAAAGTGAAGATCTCTTAAAAAGAACAAGGGAGCAGGCAGTAAAGATAAAAAGACTGGAAGATAACAAGAGGAGCTATAACTTAAGAATAAAGTATGTGAATGAAGAAGCAGGAATCAAATCAGAGGAATTACAAAGTCTATTCACAGAAATTATTAAGGAAAATTTCCCAAGCATAGAAAAAAGTAATGATATGCAGAGGTATTAAGCATACAGAACTCCAGTCATCAACAACCCAAACAGAACTACACCCAGACACATAATAATCAAGATCCCAGAAATTCAATATAAGAACAGAGTATTAAAAGCCATCAGAGAAAAGAAACAGATCACCTATAAAGGAAAACCCATCAAAATCATGGCAGACTTCTCGACACAGACCATCAGCTCAAGAAGAGCTTGGAGTAAAATAATTCAAGCGTTGAAGGAGAACAATCTCCAGCCCAGATTGATGTATCCTGCAAAACTCTCTCTAGAGATTAATGGAGAACAAAGATGCTTCCATGACAAAGAGGAACTAGGAGAATTTGTGACCACCAGTCCAACCCTACAAAAAATACTGAAGGACATTCTAGGGAGAGAGAACAAGAATACAAGCATTTCAGGAACAGTGGCAGAGAGGCCTCAGTGAACGAGACAGACAGTGAAATGGAAGAGAAAAATGGACTATCAATGGCAGAAAAATAGAATAGCAGAAATGAGGCAGAGAAGATTGGCTATAATCTCTAGTATAGAGGGCCTTGAAATACTAACAGAGAGAAACACAGGCAGAGTAGATCAGGAGACAGGGTCCATTGAGCTGCTCTATATAGGGAGGCACTGGGACCCAAAACAAGCAGTGCACCCCATGGGAGTGAAAGGAGAGGAATTGTCTAAAAAAAGGGAGGCAGAGGATATTGTTAATTGGGTAACAAGATTTAAAATTTACATTATTCTCACCACTCTGCTTGGATGGATTACATGCTGTTCCAGTTTTTCTACTTATACTAGACTTGTGGACATGGTCAGCTATCCCAAAAATAAGAGGACATATTATGGTAATCATCCCCAATTTTCCTATCAACTTAATCTGAAGCCCTTTATAACTTATACTGTCTTATTATGACTGATCTTATTTGAATCCGGTTTGTCAGATTGCTACTTTGTATTGACTGATTTTGTTTAAATCTGTTATGATTGATAGCATGAAGTCTAAGTGTATAGGCCACTACACTGAGTATGACAAGATTCACTAAGATACCCACTCTGGTTTGATTATTACTTGCTTTTGAAGTCTTATAATGTCTCCAATGCTTCATTTTTATTAATGTTGTTATACACTGCTGAGACATCATGGTAACCATTGTAGATCACCTGGTATTGCTGTTTTATGTGACTTTTATGCCTCATGATTTTCTAGGAATTGTTTTTGTTTTGTCTTGTTTTGTTTTGTTTTTCCTGCTAATACAGAAATGATAGATATACATGTAGAGACTCATGCATGTGTAGAGCTTATAAACAGTTTACGAGAACCAACTCTATAACACATGTTGAAATGAACAACAACTACTTTGAAGAAAAAGAGACACTACAATACCCAGTGCTGATTCCATAATGTCATCATGTGAAGTCCAACAAAACTATCACTTTTTGTTCAAAGTGATCTTAGCTTGCTTTGCCTTGTTTAAGTTCAACACACATGAAAGTATGGACAGCTGTTTTAAGGAGAATGAGAGACATTATGACAGCCATTCTTGACTTCCCTAATGTCTGGTCTTGAAGACCTGTAATGCCCTCCTCGTCCTGCTCAGATCAATTCCATACTAGGTTGTTTCATGTGAATTCCCTGTATGTGACAATATGGACAACTATTTGGAAGAAAACAAGAGTCAATATGATAGAGATTGAATATCTCCGATTGTCTAGTTTTGAATTTTTTGTCTCTTACATTGCTTTCTTGTGATCCACTTTGCTCTGTTTTGTTCTGTTTAATTTTACCCTTTTGATATAATTGTATGTATATTTGAGTGGGTAAGATGGATGACCATATTGTTGTTTTTGTCAGATCATGGAGCAGAACTGTTAACAGTCTCACTGTTTGAATGTCTACTTTACATGTTTTAACTTTGTAATTTGAACAATTATTTCCAAGAAGTCAGTATGTAATTTGTCAAGTAATAATTTCTTAGGTTTTTTTGTTGTTGTTCTTTTCCTTTTTTCCTTGGAATACTGTATTGTTGCTACCCTTTATTCTGTTTTATTTTGTTTTGTTTTTTTTCTCTTTAAATAAAATTATTTTTAAAAAATCACACAGCAACGAAACCTTTAATAGATTGCAAAGACAACCAACACAGCGGAAAATAATTTTCTATCTTCTCCTCAGACATGGGAATATTATCAAGAATAATAAAGAACTGAATAATTTAGAACTCCTAAATTTAAATATCCAATCAAAACTTGGCATCTGCCATGAATAGACACTACTCAATTGAAGAAATACAAATAGTTCATAAGTACATGAAAGTGTTCAGTATCACTAATCATTGAAATACAAGTTAGAATACAAGATAAAATACAAGTTAGAATAACACTGAGATTCCTGCTCACTCCACACAGAATGACTACTGTCAAGAAATTAATCAATAAATGCTAGAAAAGCTGTCTAGCAAAATGAGCACTTCTCCACTGCTAGTGGTACTGTTAACTGAAACAACCACTATGAAAATCGGTACAGACATGCATCAGAAAACTAAAAACAGAAAGTCCTTTTGACCCATCTATTCTTCTGAAAGTTATCTTTCC
Source organism: Dolichotis patagonum (assembly GCA_004027295.1). NCBI lineage: Eukaryota > Metazoa > Chordata > Mammalia > Rodentia > Caviidae > Dolichotis > Dolichotis patagonum. The sequence continues at coordinate 12,685 of PVJX010032668.1, forward strand.
AAAACTGTTAAAGACATTCTACCACAGTGATGTATGCATAATAACATATGTGTTTGTAACAACACAATTCATGAGAGCTGAGTCTTAGAAACAGGTTGTGTCCATCAACAGATGAGTGGATAAAGAAAATGTAGTATTTATACACATAAGAGCCCTACCATGCCTTGTGTCATTTGTAGGAAAATTGATGTACTTTTGACCATAATGTTAAGTGAATCAACACAAATTTAAATATCATATGGCTTCTTTTATTTGAAAAAATCAATACATACAAAGTGACAAATAAAAGACATATAATAGGAAAAAACATAGAAAAAATATTGCAATGCAATGTGAACAGTGTATCTAAAAGTGTATCTTAAATATATACAATGATGTTACACATGTTCTATGGACTATTAGTTTGTTTTTCAATTTGTGTATATGATAACTAACTTTATAAGATCTTATAAAATAAATAATTGTGTCAGATGATTAAAAAACAGAAGGTGAGTTCAGGAAAGGGGGTAAGTAGAATTTCAATGTGATCTCCACCTGTACCAAATTTGTTCAGTGAATGTAATCATTATGTACTGCAAACATGTACTAATAAAAGTCAAAAAATTGGTGTAAGAAGTTATAAATAATTTAATTTAGATAAATTTTGGTTACAAAGAAGTGAGATCATTATTGCTACACTATCTGGCCATGTTGCTCTGACACTTTGGAATTGACTTGTGGGAAGAGTTTGGAAAGACTTGGAGATGCCAACTGCAGAAGTATCCCTAGAATGCTGTGAGCTATGTTTGATGGGAGATTCTGGTTGAAGGTCACAAGACCAATACGCTGTGAAATAGGAAGCTAGCAAAGATGAAATTTTGTGTGTTTTAGTTGGAAAGAAATATTGTATTGGCAGTTAGACTCCTGGTCATGTGTGTCATGATTTAGTAGAAAATTTGTCTGTACTTTGCTCATGGTCAGAGAAATGGCAGAGGGCTGACATTAAGAGTAACAAACTACTCAATCTGTTGGAAAAAATCTCAAGACAGTCTAATGTTGAGGTAGTGGCATGGTTACTGTTGGAGGCTTTTATCCAACTATTCCTTGGGAATCAAGAGCACATTTTCCAGCAAAGTGATTTAAAAAGTTTTGAATTTGGCCACAAAGGAGGCTCCAGTAGAGTTTCAGCCAACAAAAATGGATAAAAGGGAACTTGGTTGCTGAAAATATTAGCATTAAAATTCAAATACCTTGGAAGAGAGAAATAGAAAAGATGGCCTAAAGATATCACAAGCAACAGCTGGACCTCAGTTAAATTGCAAAGGTGGAAGATTTTGAATTGAGAAGAAAGCCCAAGAACCATACTCTAAAATGGTGACATATAGGAAATTTCTTCTTCAGGATTGACTTCATGGCACTCAGCAGATGAGGTACTTAAAACCTACAGCCATAAGGAAAAGAAGTCTGCTTATTGCTCCAGCTGCCACCATACCTTGCCATCATCCATATTGTGCTGGTTCTAGGTGCTTGATGAATGTAAGAGCTGTGAGGTCACAAAGACATCCACTCAGATTTCAGAAGAAGGCCCAAAATGTCCCAGGAACTGTGTCCCAGAAATGGCACTGTGTGCAACTATAAGTCTGAATCCCCATGTTCAATAAAGACACCTGAAGGGTAGCAAAGCAAGCAGCATGGGTCATCTCAGTAAAACTACTAGAGAAAGTAAAGTCAGCCAAAGAGAAAAGTCATGAAGGCTTCAACCACCAAGAGATCCATAGGCACAGGGACACAGAAGCTTTTTTTATTTCACATATTGCCACAGTTTGACAAGTGTGCTGGACAGGATACTGTGGAATTTAATGTTTTACCTACCAGATTTTGACTTTCTTTTGTCATATTCATTTCTATGCCTTATTTCTATATTTTGGAATGGAAATATTTATCTTGTGCCACTGCATTTTGGAAATGTTTAACTTTCTTTTCATTTTTATAGATACTCATAGCTAAGATATTTTTTCTTTAACCTTGGAGGAGAATTTGAACTGAACTGCTAAACAATGTTAAAACAGTACTTTGACAACTCATAGAGAAGGACTGAAAACATTTTGCATGAAGGGATGTGCATGAATCTTTGGGAAGCAGTGGTGGAATGTTATGACATATATAGATGTTCCCCATAAAGCCTCATATGCTTTTAGGTAGGACTTTTGGGAGATAACAGGATCATGGGTGTGTGATACCAGATTAGTCCACTAATACTTTTAGCATAGATCCATGTGTGAATGATGGACTTAAGAGAGAAGACCCAACTTGGCCTTGGGTGGCACCAACCCATTGAGTTATAGCTTGGATGAAATTAAAAGGAAAACAAAATGAAATCTGCTTCTTGCTTGTCATGCCCTTCTATCATATATCCCTGTCTTGGAGCTAGCCAACTTTGGAATGGAAACTCTACAAACTATGAGCCAAAATAAATCTTACCTCCTTTCACTTTTGTGTGTGAGGTATTTTACAGTAGAAACAAGAAAGTAACAAAGACAAATATCTAGGGAGATTCACTCATGAAGGTATTCAAATTAAGTATTTTCTTCTTGTTCAATTTTAAATCAAGAGTTTCAATAGTCATAGAATATTATTATCTTTAATGTTTTTTTGTTTCACATTGGCACATTAAATTTTTCAAGAATTCTTTAATCTAACTTTAAATTTATTATCATAAAATTATTAAAGCATGTTGTTAATCATCATGATATCTGTTGAATCTGTAGTAATAATTCCTATTCATTCGTTTTGTTAATGTCCTTTTTACTATTCTCATGTTGCTGGGATAAAATATCTGATGCCCAAAGTGAAGGAATGAAAGTTTTATTTAGCTTACAGTTTTTGGCAGTCTCATTCCATACTCCGTGTGTTCCAAGGCAGGGAGGTGTGACTGACATTTAACTATTCACGGTGGCCGAAGGGATAAGAGCAATAAGGGCAAAAAGGGAAAAGCACACTTCCTTCCTTCGCTTTTATTGTATACCAGGTAACTGCTCCAGGGTGGGTGCAGCACACACACCACCAAGCCCAGTGCTACACAATGAACCAATGACAAACACTAGACTCTCTGTCTCCATGACAGCATGAGGCTTTGGAGGAAAACTCAGACATTAATTATAACACTCCACCTCTGTACCCCCAATGACTCATGCATATGCTTGTTTGTTTATTTGTATTTGGAGGTAGTAAAATACAACAGAACAAGATTGAACAAAGCCAGTTGAGACAGTGCTGTGAAATTGGTTACAGTACTTCACAGCATGTTACCGGGATAACAGTAATAGGTACCATAGTATATCTCATTATCTTTACAACAGTTGTCCTTTCAATCAAGTATAGCAAAATCAAACCAAATACAGAATATCATAAAACCTATCAAAACAGAATATTGAATAGAGAAATACAATTAATCAAACAAAGCAAAACACTGATAACAATATTTGCCTTCAGAGAGATGATAGAAGGAAATCCCCCATATGGTCATCATCTCAAGAGACTCTCAGACCTCTGGCTCCCATTTGCTGATGGGGGGTGGAGGGATGCTTGATTCTCAGCCTGTGCACCAGTAGTCTCACAGCTGCCTACCAGGGAAGCAAGCAGGTTGCTTTGTTGCCCAGTGGCCTAAGTTCCAACATGGAGCCGATCTCAGGAGATGCTGGCTGGTTCTCTCCTTGGGAGATGCTGGCTGGTTGTCTCCCTGGGTCACATGTCACTTGCTTGAGCCATGACTGCTTACCAGGGAGTTGAGCAGGTTTCTTTGTTGCCCAGCACCCTAAGTTCCAACATGGCGCAGACCTCAGGAGAAGCTGGCTGCCTGGTTCTCTCCATGTGTCTCGCACCACTCACTCAAGCCATGGCTGCTTACCAGGGAGGTGAGTGGGTTCCATTGTTGCCCAGCACCCTAAATTCCAACATGGCATGCATCTCAGGAGATGCTGGCTGCCTGGTTCTCTCCCCGGGTTGCCCACTGCTCACTGGAGCCACCATTGCTTACTCATGCATATCCTTTATGCAAGACATATAACCCATCTCCAAAAGTCACTAAAGTTGAGAAGTCCAAATCCCAAGTCTCCTCTGAGATCTGAAGCAGTCTTAGCTATAGACCCCTGTACAAACGAAAACAAAGTTAAACACTTCTCACATACAATTGTGCTACATAAACATTATCATTTACTAAGATATAAGCAGGGGGATAACAAAGAATTGGAACCAAAATAATACAAAATCCAGGAAGGCAAATATTAAGTGCTGGAGTTCCATACGCAGCATCTGAAGCAATCTGTTTGTGAACTCCAAAAAGCTTGAGTGACTTCACCCTCCACAGCACTTCTGTTAGTTTTAGCTCCCATGGCTTCTCTCTTAGGCCTGCTTTTCTCCTACCTTGCAGATTATAGGTTTCCTTAGATGATCCGTGCTCCTGGATTTTCTGACACTCTGGGTTCTGCATTGCATCTTCGGCATCACACTCATAGTTTCACATGCTGTTCTCTCAGGGGCATACTGCTTAATCTTTGAAAACAAGGTGAAGTCTTTTTAACCTCAGAACTTGTGCATTCCACATGTGAATAAAATCAGCACCAAGGGGATGCTGCCAAATTTGGCTGCCAGTTGGATCAGTAGCCAGGATTTCCTCTCTCTTGACTATAGGGGTCACGTCCTGGATGGCTGAGTGCTCCAGATATGATTTTGAGGAACAAATTCTCTATGTCATCTCCATTCTGGAATCTAGTGTGACCACCACCATTTTCGAAACTCATGTGACCACTTCCACCTTTCTGGAGCATGGCACTCTGCAGCTTTGTTCTCAAAGCAAAATCTTTCACTTTTGCAGATTTAAGGCTGCAATGCATGGGCACCCACTGCTTTTGATGCCCTAAGGTCATCTTTTGTGTTTTCCTATTCCCTTTCAACAATAGAGGACTCAGTTCTATCTTTGCAGACCACAGCTTCATTGGAGCTTTTCCCCTAGTCAAACTCATATTTCAATCATCCCACTGAGCTCTTTGCTCCTGATTCACAACATAAATATGGCTAAAAGCCTCCAACAATAGCCATGCCACTGCCTCAACAGTAGACTGCCTTGAAATTTCTTCTGCCAGATTAGTTAGTCCACTGCTCTTATTCACCATTTCAGGCAAAGTCTCTGAAAATGAGCAAAATGTACACAGACTTTCTGCCAAGTCATAACACAAATTGTGTGGAGTCCAACAACCAATGCAGTCCTTCTTTCCAGCAGAAACTTCCCAATCCTTATATCTACTGGCAGGATTTCTATCAACCTTCTATTTTTGTGAGCTCTGACCAGAATTACCCATGCAGAACAATCTAATGCATTCTAGTTCTATGCTTTCAGGCAAAATCTCCAAGACTTTCCATACTCTGCACACAATGGCTTATTCCTAAAGGCTATTGAACCACAAGGTCAGGAATAGTCACAGCAACAACCTCACTCCTCTGGTACCAAATTCTGCTTTGGTTACTTTTTTTTCCATAACTGGGACAAAATATCTGATGCCCAAAATGAAGGAAAGAATCATTTATTTAGCTTACAGTTTTTTGGAGTTTTCAGTCCATACACATCTGGTTCTAAGGTAGGGTGGAGTGGCTGAAGTTCAAACATTCATGGTAGCCACATACAACAAAAAGGACAAAAAGGGTAAAGCATGCCTCCTTTCCTCTGTTATATTGTATGCTAGCTACATGCCTGTGGGTGGGTGTAGTACTTGCATTTTCAATCCCAGTGCTACAGAAGGAACCAATCACACTCAGCTGCTTCCATGAGTGCATTAGGATTTGGAGAGTCACCCAGACACAAGACATAAGAATTAGTAATTTCCATTTTATCCATTATGTTTAAGGCCAGTTTTTGCTAAAATGTCATTAATTTAATGAAGCTTTTTAAAGCACTAGTTTTTTGCTTTTTATTTGCTTCTTCTTACAACAGTTGAATTTCATTGACTTCTCTTTTATTACTTCATCTTTTCTACTTATTTAACTTTCTATATTTTCCCTCATATTAAATATAGAGCTAATTACTGCAATTAGGTTTTCACAGTTTCTCCCCCACCCAATGTGTGCTTACATTCAGTTAATATATATACAGCACTGTTATATCTGCTTCCCACCAAATTTCAAGTACAACACATTCACTTTTGTTATTTTGGAATATTATCTAATTTGCATTATTATTGTGTTTTGATCCATAGCTTATCTGAAATTATTTACTGTAGTTTCTGAGTATTTGATAATTTTCTTTTTTATTATTTTCTTCTAGGTTGATTTTATTGCATTCAAGAAATATATACTATATGACTTCGTTACAACTTGTGTCTCTGTCTCCTCATAGCCTTAGGCATTTACAGGTGAAGGCTTTTACAAAGGTGGCTGAATCAAGACTGTGTGATGCTAGGATTAATGGTGTGTGATTACTAAATCACTCCTCTGATTGATTTCATACCACCTTAAAACTGATAGCCTAGATAGAACATAAAAGGGACAGAAAAAATCTGCCAGGACCCCATTACATGCTTCCTTTTGCTGTCTTATCTTTGTGAAGAACTGTTTCTCCTATGTGATGTCCCTCTGCCAGCCCCACAGCCTTGGTGCCAGCTGATTATAGACTGAAACCTCTAAAACTGTGAACTAAATAGTAGTTTATCCTTTAAATTTGGTTGTAAGGTTTTTTTCTCAGGAACAAGTGAAAAGTCAGAACGTGGTATAGGAAGTTTTGTTTTGACTGTTACTGGCCATGTAGTGGATATGGATTGTGGGAAGAGTTTAGAAAGTATAAGATATACTAGCTGAAAAAGTAGAGCTGGAATACCTTAAGTGGTATTTGATGGGAGACTCTGGTCAAAGATCAGAATACTGGGAGACTTATAGAAATCATGCAGGAAAAGACCAGGCTTGGGAGGTTTCTGAAGAAGGAATGCACTGACTCTTGGATGTCTAATGTGTGTTATACATTGGCAGAAAGTTTTTCTGCACTTTTTTTCATGTTAGAAGACTTGAGACTAAGATAAAGAGCAGTAACCTGATTACTCTGTAAAAACATTTCAAGGCAGTCTAATATTGAAGCTGTATCATGGCTACTCCTGAGAAATTTTAGCCAGATTTATGTTGAGAATTAGGAGCAATGATCCCAGCAAGATGATTCAAAATAGTATTATTTTGGTCAGAATTGAAGCTCCAACAAAGTTTTATCTTGCAATGATGGAACAGAGGACAAATTGGCCACTGAAAAGACCACCAAGAAAATGTCAAGATATTTCAGAAGAGGACAATAGAAAAGATGGCCTGAAAATATCCGAAGAACCAACAGGACTCCAGCCTTTGAAGCCTCTGATTTGGAAGGGTGAAAGAATTTGAGGAAAGAGTCAGAGAGCACCATATACCAGAATGGTTCTGGAATTGCAATGGAAGGCAGAAACCTAAAACAACACCCAGGATTTGGAGGTAGATTTATTTATTTCAATGATCACTGATTGGGTTCATTCCCAGAATATTAGGCACTCATCTCTGGTGGTCTAGGGCTTATATTGGATAAGCAATCAGTAAGTACAGAGGCAGAATTGCTTGTCATTTGGGGATTGGTTTATACAATGTGTTTCATAATAACCAGCCATTTCTAAGAGATCAGAAGTGACTGG
>PVJX010032669.1:0-20333 GCA_004027295.1 Dolichotis patagonum
AACCAATAGGATTATAAGCATAGCTGCTTGGCTAGTGTTGATCTAATAGTAGCTAAGGCATATGGATGACATCATTAACATTGGTCAGTAATCTTTAGTCTTAGTGCATGGGAGAGGATGGCCTTCCACTAATGAGATGACAGTTTATTTATACAGGAAATCTTAAAAAGGTGGCACTAAGAATCTCAAGTTTCCATTTATTCCTTAGGGAACTATATAAGTCTAGGCATCGAGGCTGGGGATTTAGCTCAGCAGCATAAGTGCCTGCCTGGCAAGTTCCAGGTCGGCAGTTCAATACCCAGTACCTGCCCCCCCCCAATCCAGCCATTGTGACTTTAAGCTTTTTTAGATGTGCCTTCAGCTACAGTTTTGATGTGTTCTCATCTTCTGCACCAACTCTTTTGAGGGCCCAGCCCTGTCTGACACTCTTCAGTATTTCTACCTAATTTAGCTGTTTGTAATAAGAAGACTGTTAGCAATCTTAAAGCCAAGCATGTGATCTTCAGACATTTGTTTCTGATACCCCTACTTAGGTTTAACATGTTTCCTCTGGCTCGAACCACTGGTTGCACATGCATGACTATTGCAGAATGATCAGACCCACAACCTCCCAAACAAGTGGGCAGCAAAGGTTTAAATAAAAGAGACAAGTGATATGATTTTAGGGTTCCAAGAGGATCAAAATCCTCTGGCAGAATTTGAAATTCTCTGGGGTAAGACCAAGAACTTCTCTGGGCAGCCTGGTTTTCAAACAGGTAGAGAATACTGAGGAAGGTGTGGGGAACTGAGCAGGACCTTGGGCATCAGTGTAGAGACTTCCCCAAGTAGTGAACTATGCTAATTAAGAGTTAGGAGAACGATCTTATTTCCAGGTTGACATGCATGGCAGGAGTGAGACACCTGCAGCCACAGTCTCTGTCTAGCTTTTTGGGATTGGAGCTAGGCATACTTAGCTGTGGCTTTGTCTTGTCCTTTGAGGTGTCACAGCATCACAGGCCACTATGGGCCTCAGCCAGGAGCAGTGATTCATAGAGGTTCACTTACTATGAATCCACTGCCCATCTCCAGACAGGGAGCCCAGCCCTGGACAGACTTAGAAATAAACAGAGAAAGCCAATTGATTAATTTTAAATCCTGCTCAGAGCCACTTCGTAGTGGTCTCCATCACATGGCTCTCCCATCAAGCACTTTGTACTACCAAGTGGGTCCGTCCCTTGCCGCCCAACTGTATATTCATGCAAGTACCACCAGTGGTTCACAGCCACCCAACAGCGAGACATATGAATTATGGCCCTATCATGAACGTGTTAATCTTATTTACTTATTAATCTCATTACTGCTAAATTGGGTTTTGACTGCTAATTAATTTAACCTGGTATGTCTTTTCCCACATCAGGATTACTAGGTACTTCCAGTTCTAAGCAGACTTTAATTAGATGGAATTACTTGTCCCAATATCCTAATAACAAGCTCAGCAAGACAAAATAAAACAAAACACACAACCAAAACCCAGATAATGAGTTTACATACATGGGGAACATTTTTACCTGGAATTGTACTTTCAAGTCATTTCAACAAATATTGATTTGATCTATATACATATTTTGGATTAATATAATAAAAGGTATTTGCAAATACTGGTTTATAGATATCAGTGACTGTTTCTCTCTAAGCTTTAGGCACTGTATAGAAGAATGATTTACTAATACTTTACAGTTTTTAAGTTGTAACATTCAAAAGAATATGACCTGTTCAGAATTTCATAACTGAGTGTATGTAACATCTTCTTAAATAAATTTTTATTAAGAGGTGTAAAATGCTTGTTCTGTTCTTTTCTTTTTGAGACAGGATCTTGCAGTGCAATTCAGACTGCCTTGAACTGTGTAGCCTAGGTTGGCCTTGAACTCACATTGATCCTTCTGCTTTAGCCTCCTGAGTGCTAGGTTTGTAGGTGTGCACCACACCATGCATGGGCTTACATTTATGAGTGATATTCCCTTGTATAGATGGACCACAATTTGTTTATCTACTAATATATAGATGGGATTTTGGATTCTTTGCAGTATTTGGCTTGAGTGAATAGAGCTATGTAGATATTCAAGTATAAGTCATTGTACTGACATGTTTTCATTTCTCTTGGGTAAATTCCTATGAGTAAGTTTACTGAATCATATGGTAAAGTCATAGTCAGAAACTCAAAGTGACTGACCCATTTACATTTCCAATAGCAGTGTGTGAATTCTAGCTGCTCCACATTTTTCCCTCAACTTCATGCTTTAGTCTTTTTTTTTCTTTTAAACCGGTGATCGAACTCATGACCATGCACTTGCAAAAGCAGGTGCTTATGCCACTGAGCTAAATCCCCAGCCTCTAATACTGTAGTTTTTTAAATTGTATTTCATTGTAATTTTAATTTAGGTTTCTCCAGTGACTAATGATGTCGAGAAGTTTTTCATGTGATCATTTATATGCTTTGGCTGGTTCTCCTATTTGGTGGTATATCTGTAAGGTTTTTGCCTAGTTTTAACAAAACATATTGGTTGTGCTACTGAGATATACAATTTGTAGAGGCGCAGCTCTAGAAACTTTGGAGAGAGGATGGTGGGGGTGTAGAAAGACAGGAATCAGTGTACAGAAGCTGAGGTCAGATGGAGCCTGTCTCCTATGGGAGAAAGTAAACTTCCCAGCACCTATAGCGCATTCATTTATACAATCAGCATATGGAGAAGTTCATGGGAGAGTTTAAGGGGAGGGTAGGATCTGGAACAGGAAGAATATTTGATCTATTGCAGAACAGCAAATTGTGAGAACAAGAGAGAACTGTCTGTATTGTCTCAAGCTAAGGTCAAGTCACTATGTGCATCAGCTTCCTGAGCTTTGCACACTTCTCATGGTGCCCTGCCAACTTCATGAGAGGCAGTGACCTTGTCCTGCATACCAGAGGCATAAAGAGCTTCACTCCCAATGTCTGCCCTTTTCTGTTTTATGGTTGAAGCTTTCAGTGGTGTTGTCTTAAGGCAAGGGCAAAGTTTGTCTTTGGGAGATTCTGTAAAAGACTGATTGAAAGTTATTAATACAACAGTAACTATAATGGTGCTCAATATTATGACTCCATGGTATGCCAGATTAAAAGGATTAAATCCACTTAGCAGTTCAAGTATTGACTTAGCTACTTAATCTAGAGTAAGAACACTGACTTGGTCATGTTGAAGAACCATAATTTGTTGATCCAGTTTTTATAAGTCCAAAACTTACATTATTATAATGAAAGATACCCATTAAGTGTGCCACCACTTTTTCTCATTCCCCCTGAGTTTTAATGGTATGGCAGAGCAGTTACTCATATGTGGCTAAATTTAGCATGGCCTTGTAGACCTTAACAATATTGAAAGGCTTTGACTTGATTACCTATATCTAAAATGGTTGCCTCAAGGGTATTGACTTGTATTTCTAGTTTTAAATCTATCTTTTTGGGTCTCTAAAGTATATGGTGTGTTTTTGCCAGACAATTGATTAAATGTGCAGTTTGGGGTCCTTGGCAGCCCACTTGAGACCCCTTCTGTCTCTCTCTCAGACAGAAGCTTTCTTTCTCTCAATAAATATATTCTACTCTTAAAAGTATTAAAGTGTAGTTTGTACTCTCTGAGCTAGGGCTACAGATGAGACCACAGTAATGGCAAGAAGGGTGATTAAAGAAGTAATTCCCAAAGTTATGAGCCCCACCATTCTCTTAGGGCAGGTCTATTGTTTGTCAGTTTCTTTGAGGACTTGTAGAGCTCAGTCATAGTACCATGGTCCAGAGATACCAGTAGAAACCATAGTATATGATGGGAAGTACAATATTAAAATGTCTTTATCCTTATTTAAGTTAGTAATGCAGGAAGTAAAATTTAATTGTTGCAACTAACATAATAATCATCTTGTATGGCATTGATGGTTCCCACCAAAAGAACATAAGGATATAGATGTTGGCTCTTGATCAATATTTTTTAGCACCTACACGATTAATGTCTTTGAGGCTGTCACTAGACAGTAATGGGAGAGAAACTCGTGGCCAAATGCCATAAATCCTTTTGGAGATATTTTTGAGAAACAAGTACAGAAGACAGATAGTGCCCTGTAACATTACACATAGTGAGGGACCAATCCATAACAATCACGTTTGTAATGGTAGTCGTGCTAAGTTGATGAGTACCACATTCTACCCAGGGCACAAGTTTACCTAGTGGCACATATCAAATGGTATTGTGGTGCAAGGTAAGTGGACATAAATAATTGGTGGCTGTTAGAGACACACTGAAACTATTGAAGAGGAGTAATTCATCATGGTCTGTTCTTGATGAATTATGAATAATGGCAGTTTTTTTCTATAACTTGAGTAGATAAGCATAGGGAAGATGATCTGACAGAGAGGAAGGGCAGCTGCTCGATCGGTGTAATTAAATGGTGAATATTTTTGAAGAATATGAGCATCAGAGTGGCCACCCAGAAGTTGGGGTTGATTAATAAAACTAGGTACGGAAGCAGGAGCCTCCCAAGGAAACAGGTGAGCTAAGGGTGGCTCAGGAAAGAGTGTCCAATAGGGTGTAACATGGGAATTTCCTACCTGCAAAGAGACCAGGGTAAGCATGGCCAAGAAAACTGTAACAGGGTTGTTAGTATTTCTGCTGTTGGTTACCATCTCTTGGGCATCCTGGGTCGATCTCTTGAATTGGCCCCAGGTTGGGTGTGGCCCCATTCTCTTCTGTTGACTGCAGCATGGTCTCTGCAGCATCACTGCTGCAGGATTGAGCATCAGCTTCTTGAAAGGTGGAACCAACTCCTTTTCTGGGTTTGGGTCCATGGTACAGCCACGCAGCTCTGGCGTATCCTTGGGCCCCATATGAGTGCCAGGGAGGTCCCCACCATTGTCCAATGTGAAGAGCCTTTCAAAGGACCCTTCCTAACTTCTTTCCCTTTACCTGATTGAATTGTCTGTCTCCTACTGTAGTCCCATCCTGAGTAAAATTTTAAAAGTTAATAGTATATAGTGCCAAATGAAGTCTATTATGGTGAATTTTTTATAGGAAAGGATTCCCCCTTTTCTGTTTTGTAGCTGGAGTTTGAGCTGGTGATTTTTTTTAACCTTAAGGGTTATAGGGAAGTCTCATGGTAAGAAAAATGTGGAAAGTGTTACAAAAAAACATGGACCCAATCAATCTTTTCCAGCTTGTTTCTGGGTTAAAGGGAACTGTGTTCAAGGTAGAAGCGTATTGATGAAAGGTAGCATGGAAGGCAGAAGCCTGTTGAATATCTGAGGGAGTAAAATTCACATTAACCAGCAATTTGTCTCTCAGTGCATTGTCATTAGTGAAAGACCTGGCAGCTGGGATTGAGAACATAAATGCTGGTTAATCAGGGGACAAGCTGAGACTGAATAACAGTTTGGAGAGTATGAAACAAATGAAAAGGATCTTTGTGACCGTGCATATAATGGCAATTTCAGTGTGGTGTACTACACTGCAAACATAAGCAATATTGGAGAACAGGTTAATGGGATTGGATGAATAATCTTTATTTTTCAAATCCATTTATTTCTTGGATAAAATTTAAAAAAAGAAAAACTGCAACAAAATTACAAAGCACATCAATCATGGTGGATGAATGATCTTGCAAGGCCTATATGACGGCCTATAAGTCAGTCTTTTGTGCAGAAGGAAGACTTTTATTCTGTATTTGTGAAGAAGAGGCTATGATATAACCTTCCCTGTTTGAAAAAGCCCATTTTTGTTTACTTAATTGATTTTTAATAGATTGTTCTTTTTCTTAAAGCCTGACCTTGATGAATGTGTTTTTAGCTATAATTGTCCTTTGTGCTGAAGGCCCACCCCTGTCTGATTGTCTGCAATAAATGCAACTAACTTAGTATAATAAGAAAAGCTATCCTTAACTGTGGTTAGGGGAGACAGCATAGTTTTCATTTTACCTGCTTCAAGCTGAGAAGGGTCGATGTAAAGGGAGACTGCAATTAGAGACCTCCTCTAGAGAGCTAATCTAATGGCCCTCAGAAGTCCTGTTGAAGTTTACCAGTTATCAGTTCTTTTTACAAGGTTGATCTAGTGGAGCCTAGTAGAAGGAATCTAGCATATTTATTGTTGGTATTATCTGTATGAGCACTTGAAGTGTGGCAGCCTCTACACAAGAATGAACAAATTTTTGAGAAATTAGAGTATGTATAATAAAAACATGAACATTGGAAATGGTAAGCAGGTTTGAGAAAGCCAAGTCTAGATTTGTTTTTATGGGACTAGAATAGTGATTGTAACACACTGTCTCTTAGATTTTTCCATAGATGGAATCTGATATTGTAATGAGTCTTCTCTAGTTTTAGCTCATCTTATGTAAAGAATCTGAAGGTTTTACTGAGTTTGTATATAGATTTTTTTTAATAGTTTATTATTAATGACCCATGATGGTGGTTAGCTGTTGGCATAATTAGAAACTTCCAGAAGGAGTTAGTGATTGCAGTCCCTTCCAATATGTAGTGTATTATTATGACATTGTTTTAAATATCTCTTAGTTATATTTTTCTGCTGGATGTCCATGTTAAATTGAGACCTCTATTAATAAAATTTAACCTCTTGCTATCTATCAAGGTCAGTCAAGTCTCCTCAGGATTTGCCTTGGAATCATGTATAGTGCCTCTCAGTTTATATGTCAGTGTCAGCCATCTGGATGAGTCACAGCTGTTGTTTGACCAAGTTGCTTTCTGTGAAAGCTACCAGAGTTGTAAGATGTCACAGAAAAGGTTCCTTCATATCCTGGGTCCTCGTTGACCTCTGAGGGCCAGGGCCAAAATATTGACTGTTTTCTTCTTAGCCCATCTATCTTTTTATTTGATCTCCATCTTTCATTTGATCTCCAAACCTTAGTTGTTGAACATTCAGAAGAAAGGATTAATGAAATTAGCATTGCAATAGGAACAGCAAGCTTAATTATAATAATTTTATCTGAAAATCAAGAACCTTGAAATAGAGATGGATTCCTTTTTTGTTTGTTTGTTTGTTTTGGTACTGGGGATGGAACTCATGACCATGCGTTTGCCAAGCACACACTTACACCACTGAGCTAAACCCCCGACCCGAACCTTGAAATATAAAATATAGCTTGAGAACTATTACTATTTATTTATTTGTTTATTTGTTACTGGAGATCGAACTCACAACCTGGCACTTGGCAGGTAGATGCTTAGGCCACTGAGCTAAAGTCTCCAGCAGGAGAGAACTATTATCTTTTATCAGCCGTAGATGTTCTAGTAGTTCAATCCTTATAGAACGTTAACAGACAACAGTTACATTGTTTCACAAAGAAAAAGTGAGATCAAAAGCCACACACAGTATCCTAGCATGACAATTATGATCACATTTTTGTAACACACTAAAATCCCCATATTGGCATAGAATAGCCCTTTTAAGTAATCATCTCTATCAGTTACCCAAGAAGTTCTTTACCTAACTTGTCCTTTAATGGGATGTCACTGAAGTGTGTGACATTGTTTGGACTGCTTAATTTCTACATGTAGTGGCACATACATAACATATATATTGCATGCTTTTTTGTTAAAATATTATTGATTGGTGATCTCATTTTGGCTTAACATGAATTTCTTATCACAGATATCTGGCGCACAGGAGAAAGACAGATGTCTAAATCTGAAAGAAAAGACTTATCATCATAAGTAATCTCAGTTTTACATTTTAAAACACCTGTATATTTTGAAGGCATAAATACATTCAGTACACCATGAGATTAGCAACAATCAGTTGTCAGCCATATGAACAGTTTCGGTTTTTAAATCAGAAAATCTTATTGTCTCATACTAAAAAACTTACTCTTTTAATGATGACTAATGTAAACACATTACAATAATACACTTTAAACACCATCATTTGGGGTATCTTTCATAAGGCTATGAAGGTTATTGGGGCTTCCCATTAATGAACAAGGACTAGATAATGTTTCCAAGCAGCCACTTCCTTATTCATCAGTCACAGTTCTGCCCAGCAGTTTGTCCCCACCCTAAGGAATTTTTGTTTAATTATTGTAACCAATTTTTGATGACTCATGAGAATGAACTCATAACACTTAACTCACTATTTTTGAACACTGACAGATCCCTAAGTCATAATACATAAGCAACAATGCGTACATTACATTTATATGTGCATTACATTTTATAACCTGTTTTAACATCATTTTGACCAGCTGGCAACTTTGGTGGGAGCATATCAGACAAATTCTTTAAAAATTCAAAATGCAAAAAAGAAGAAAAATTTGTTGAGCTCAAATAAAATAGCTCTTTGTGGATTGAATAGGCAGACAAAATACATAAGACAATGTGATTATAAAACCAGAGTACATACATAGATATTTTTGGCCAAATTAAATTAATAACTTTTATAATTTTAGAAGTTTGTAATTATAAATAGTCAGAATTTTTTGTAGGTCAGTTAACAGAGATCTCATAAAAACTCTCCATCTATAATTAAAGGTTTTTATCCCTTCCAAACTCCCCTCAAAAGAATACAACTTTTGTGTTCTTCCACATAGCTTCCAGCTGTCATCCCCACACCCTCTGTCCCACACTCAGACTTTCCTTTTATTCTAATAGTGTTCTCCCTGTAAAATTTCCTATAATTTGGGCTAATAATATCACTTGTGTAGACTCCCTGTGCAGGTACCTGTGACCAGTCTTTTGCTGGGGCCCCGTCCCCTCCCCTTGCTCCTCCACTGTTAGGACTGCGCCCAGATAGTCCCCTGCAGATGTTGTAGCTGGTTGTAATGTAAGAACGGTGATCCCAGCGTGTAGCCTGTGTTTCCTGCTGCAGCTGGCACATCAGTCACAAAGCAGGCTTTTAGATTCCTCCCACCTTGCTCATCGTGGCCGGGCTTGCTGCAGCTCTGTTTTCTGCCTCTTGTTGTGACCCTGTTCCCTCCTTCACCCAGGTGTCTGTGAGAAGTGGAGAGAGAAGTGGAAAGCAGTGGTTTTTCCTTGTAAAATAACCCTTTAAAAGTCTGTGGAGGTCTAAGTAGATTTGTGCTGGTTAGTTTTTTCTCTAGCCTTGTTGTAAGCAGTTCGTTTATCTTCTCCCAAGTATGTTAATTTACAGGTTTTTTTTGGGGGGGGTTGTTTGTTTGTTTTTTGGTACCAGGGTTTGAACTTAAAACCTTGCACTTACCAGGCATTGCTTGAGCCACTGAGCTAAATCCCCAGCCCTACAATTTCTTTTTTTGTAAACCAAAGAGAAGTTCCTTTGAACAAACTATTGGCATTTCTCTGATTTTAAGCAAAGCTTTAAGCATGTTAATGTATAAGGAACGAACTTTAGATCCTGAATTACATTTGATCTTTTTTGCAACTAATGTAGTAAGCATACTTATGTACAGCTGTGGCTCTCGTGAGCCTGTTGGATTCACAAGAGTGAGTCCAATACCTGATGATATCAATACACCCTTCTCCTGTCGTTCCTGTGAGCATTTTTTTGTTTGCACAGCAATCTGAGGTGACTCCTCACCTGCTAAGTGATAATCTCCTCGTACTCCGAGTCCTTCTTTAGGCGCCAATTGTCCCATCCTGTGACACTCTTAAAACTTTGGAGGGAGGACGGCGAGCGTGAAGAAGGATAGGAATCGGTATACAGAAGCTGAGGTCAGGGAAGCCCTGTCTCCTGATGGGAGAAAGTGAACTTCCCAGCACCCGCAACACGTTTATTTATACAGTCAGCGTATGAGTAAGGTCATGGGAGAGCAGGATCTGGGACAGGAAGAATACCTAATCTACTAGCAGAACAGCAAATCAGGGCACAAGAGAAAACTCTGTATTTTCTCAAGCTAAGGTCAAGTCACTGTGTGCAGTGACGGGCTTTGCACACTGCTCAGGAGAGGCAGTGACCTTATCCTCGTACTGGAGGTACAGACAGCTTCGCTCCCAACAATAGATCCAAGCACTTTATGAGATATGTGCTGTGTAAATACTTTTTGCCTGTAGCTTGATTTTCTGTTTCCTAAATAGCTTTTGAAGTTCACAAGCTTTTTAATTTTGGCTAAGTCTAATTCACAATGTATTCTTTTGTAGCTTTATTACACTTAAATAATCTTTGCCTAAGCCAGAACCACTTAAATTTTTTCCTGACGTTTTTCTGTGAGATTTATAATTTTAGCTTTAATGTTTAAGTCTGTAATTCATTTGGGCTGACTTTTATGTATGGTGTGAAGTGTAAGTTGAACTTCATCTTTTGCACAGGTATAGTGTAACTTCTTGTTTGAAGATCACTGGTTGAAAATACTATCCCTTCCCCATGAGTCGACCTGACACCTTTGTTGAAAATCAGTGTTGGTCGTGTAGACACACTTTAAACAAGTCTTGAAATCAGGTAAAGCAAGTCCTCCACCTGTGTTAACTTAGCAATCCTGTGTTGCCTACATTTCCGTATACATTTTAGTTAGGTTTTTCAATTTCTGTAAAAAGCCTGCTGTTATTTTTGAAAGAGGATTATGTTCCATCTGTAGATCAATTTCAGGAGAATTGATGTCTTTACGATGATCATCCAGTGTATCATGAAAATGGTATACTGTACTTTCCCATTTAGGGATTTTGGTTTGTTGGTTGGTCTTGTGGCATTTGGGATTGAGTGCAGGGCTTTGCACTGAGCTACATCTCAGACTTTTTTATTTTATAGTTTGAGATGAGACAGGGTCTCAGTAAGACAGAGTTGTCCTTGCTCAGTTTGAACTTGCAAGCCTTTTGCCGCAGCATTCCAAAGCGCTGGGATTACAGTCTTATGCCACCAGGGCCAGCTCCTGTTTCTCTTTTTAAATTGCTCTTTGTTTCTCTTTCTTGCTTTATTGCTTAGGTCGTTAAGTACAGTGTTGATCAGTGTTGAGAGCAAACATTGTTGCCTTTTTCCCAGTTTTAGTGAGGGGATGCACTGAGTCTTTTTACCATAAAGTATGATATTTACTATATATCGAACTTTATGAAGATGCTCTATTTCAGATTCAAGAAGTCTCTACTATCTTTTTTTTGTAATCATGAATGAGTGAATTTTGTTGAATTTTTTTTCCCTGCATTTATTTATTTTATTTTATTTTAAAGAGAAAAAAGAAAAAAACAAAAATCAAGAAGCAAACCAAAAAATGACAACAACAGTAACAACAAACAACAGTTATATAGGTTTTCAAAACAAGATGATAGCAATTTAACAATAGCCTTTATATTGCATATTGTTATCTTCAAAAAAGTTGCTGAGGTTACTAGATACAGGACCAAAACAGTAAAACAGGACTAAACATTGGATTTCAAAAATAAGACACAAGGAGATCCCCCACAGTTGCTATACTACATATTGTTATCCTCCAAATAGATGTTTAGACTACCAGCTTTAGGCCTGCAAAGTCAATCAAACAATACAAGCATTAAGTCATATTTTTTACTTTCATTGCTGTCATTTCAGTCCGAGTTCCTCCGAATCAGCCAGTTGCTTACCAGGGAGTTGCAGGGGGGATTGCTCTTGTCTCCCAGCTCCTGGCTGGCTCCTGGGAAAGCGTGGCTTGGCTTCTTGATTCTCTTCCTGTTCCCCATGGCTGCCTCTGCACTTACTTAGATGGTCCTGTTGATACACAGTTTATGACATAAGACCTCCAAATAACCTGAATATACGAGAAATATAATTCCTAACCTGCTAGACGTCTGATATGCCAAGTTCTTGTTCTCTAAAATTGAAGAATGAATTCTAGGAACAGCAGAGTAGGAAGTATTTATTAAGAGTAGGAAGTATTTATTGAGAAAGAAAGCTTTTGTGTCTAAGAGGGGCAGGAGAGAGTCCTGAGTGGGGTGAGCATCCCACTTCTCAAGGGAGTTTGGTAGAATAAAATCACAAGGTGAAGTGGTTATAAGGTAAGACAAAACTGTAGTTAACTAATTAGATTACAAGTACAGTAATTTAGGTAACAATGGTCCAGTGGAAAATGACAAGGTGGGACCAAACTATGGTCAGCCAATAAGATTACAAGTATAGTTGCTTAGGTAATATTGATTAAATAGGGATCAAATACAAGGCAAGTCATGGAGCAAGTGCAGGTGGAAGGAGCAAGGGCTCTCCTGGAAGGGAGGGCCTGGGAGGTTCTGGTGCCCCACCCACGGTGATGAGTGCCTGCTCTTTATCCTTAGGGGACATGTATGGGTGGAAGCATTTCTCTGTCCTGAGGCTTCAACGAACTCGGCCCAGCCAGTTCTCTTCTGCCCTGATCTCTTGAGGGCCCAGTCCTGTCTGACTGTCCATAGTATTTCTAAATAACTTAGCTGTCTATAATGGCTTACTTCTTCTTTTATGATGGTGAATTATATTAAGTGACATTTCCATGTTAATTCAGCCTTCCATTTCTGCTCATGGTGTATGATTCTTTTAATATTGTATGTAGTTTGCTAAAATTTATGTAGAATTTTCACATCTTTGTGTATGGTAGCTAATGGACTACAGTTGTGTAATGGCTTTATTTGTTTTTTGTTTCTGGGTAATGCTTGCATCATAAAACAGGTTTGAAAGTACACCTTCCTCTCCAGTTTTCTGGAGGGATGTGTACAGAATGTGTATTGTGTCTTTCTTAAATGTTCATCAGAATTCACCAGGAAAGCCATTTGAGTCTGGAATTTTCTTTGTCAGAAAGTTTTAAATTACATATTCAATTACTTTCGTTGACAATTAATGTTATTCTGTTTATTTCTTCTTGAACACACCTGAGTAGTTTGTGTCTTACAAAGAATGTGTCTGTTTCATCTAAATTACTGAGTTTATTTGCAGTTAGTTAATTATTCATGATATTTCCTTATTTTAAATATTTTTATAATATATAATGAAATTACTTCTCTTATTCCTGAGAATAAGATTTGTTCATCTTTTCAAAGAAAAACTTTTGGGTTTGATTCTGTTATTTTTTGTTTTATTTTATCTTTTACATTTTTGAGACAGAGCCTCACTGGGTAGGTCAGCCTGGCCTTGAACTCACTGTGCAGCCCAGGATGGCCTGGGGTGCTGGGGTGATAGGTAATGGGTATGCACCACCACGCCTGGCTGATGCTGGTAGTTTTGTTCTCTATTTGAGTTGTACTCTTAGTTACTCCTTTCTTTAGGTTTTAGTTTTTTAGTTATTTTAAACATTTAGTGCTAATACATTTCTAGTCAGCACTACTCTGGTAGCATCTCATGGATTTTCAGTTTTAAAAAATTTTATTCAGTTCAAAATACTTTTCAGTTTCCCTTGTGAAGTTTTCTGTTTTTGTTTGTTTGTTTGGTTTGGTTTTTATTGACTGATTACTTTGTGGTTGTTAATTTCTAAATATTTTGAAATTTTCCAGATAATCTGCTCTTATTTCTAGTTTAATTCTATTCTGATACTTCTTATTTGACCACACCCATGCTTAGGTTGGACATTATACTTATTTTTGGTTTTGCTTTGTTTTTTAGATAGGGTCTCATTATGTAGTTCAGATTGGCCTTGAACTTGTGATTCTCCTGCCTCAGATTACAGTCGTGCCCCACTGTGCCCCGCTTTCCTTTTTTATTAAAACTTGAAGGTATAGTTTAAGAGGTTTCTGTTCAGAGGAAAATATCCTTTATTAATTAAAATTTTAATAGTGCATGTTCCTGTTTATGGTGCGGTATTTCTTTAATACGAAGACAGATTAAGACATTAATCTACCCACTTTTTATTCTTTTTGAGACATGGTCTTGGTAAATTGACTGGGCGGGACTCCAATTTCTAATCCTCTTGTCACAGCTTCCCAAAGTACTGATATTACAGTTGTGTGCCACCATACACAGCTATAGTTACTAGTTTTTAACTGAAAATCAGCAATCCAATTTATTTTGAAATTATCCTCAAGAGCTGAAATCGCTTAATGTGGTGATGAAGTGGGTTCGTGAACAGTATAGGAATCCATGCAGCTAAACTGATAAATTTGGAATTTCATTAGCTGAGCTCAGTGACCACCCGTAGACTCCTGTTTTAGAGTCAAAACGAGTGGCCCTGAACTGGAAAGTTACAGGGCTTTTAAAACAGAAAACCGCAAAACAAGACATCCTGTTAGAAACGGTTTAGCTAGAATCTTACATTAATTTTGGTTGACATCTGTATCATCTTTGTTGAGCAGGTTAATTTTTCTCTCTTGTGGGTGTAGCTCATCCTGCTTTTCTCATGGGATTCGTGCCCTAGGTAATTTTTCACTCTTCTGGGTCAAATACAAGGTACGAGATGGCGTCAGTTAAGCCAAGCTACAGCAGTGATTCCATTGTAATCCTATGCTTGTAATTCCAGCACTGTGGAAGGCTGATGCAGGAGGGTCAGAAGTTCAAGACTATCCTAGGATTTTAGCACTTTGGTGGGACCCTGTCTCAAAAAAAAAAAAAAAAATCCAAAGTGCTGAGGATGTAGCTGAATGTAAAGGTACTGGGTTCAGAAAGTGTCACAAACCTAAAGTTTCCATAATGGAGGAATGTGGCAAATGTTTAGGAATATGTGAGTATTTCAATAGTATGTTTATAAAATTTGATTGCTTTTTCAAATCAATAAAAAAAAAACTTAAGATTTTATCATGAGTAATTAATTTATTCAAATAATATTGCAAGTGTTTTCCTTTTTTTAAGGTATCACAGACGTCGTATGAAACTGAATCCTCCAAAGGACAGATGATATTGAGGTTCTTGGGAGAATCAAAGAGAAACATTATCCTGTACCTTGGAGAAAATACATTCTAATGTTGCATGGTAATAGTAAAATAATAAAATGTCTTTTCAAATACTAAATTGTGTATTTCTTTATTAAATCTGATTTGACATTTTTTAGTGAAACTACTTCATCTTATTTTCCCTTTCACATATTAAAGTCTATCACTTATGTCTTTGGTATGGTCAGGTATTTTTATATCATCAGCCAAACATCATCAATAGTATAAATGTGAGTAATAAAATGTGCATACTTCTTCTGAAGGAATTTTTCAATTCTCTTTAAGAATAAATTTATAAACTGGGTGTGGTGATGCACACTTGTAATCCCAAAACTTGGGAGGCTGAGGCAGGAGGATCACTGCTAGTTCAAGGCCAGCCTGGGCTACATAGTGAGTTAAAGGCCAGTCTGAACCACACAGATATCCTGTCTCAATAAACAAACAAATAAATAAATAAGGAATAAACTTAGGAAGTCTACCCTAGATAGATATTACAGTGCCTGCACTGACTTCTAGGCAATAATTAAAATTTGTTACATTTTCATCAGTTTCCGATATCTATCTGCTAGGCCCTTTCCATGTTACCAAATTGCACAGCAACCCTTGAAGGAATATTACCCTTACTCTCAGGGCTGCATGACCCAAATTCTCCCTAGCAAATGGGGGAGCTGGGGTCTGAATTGGTAGGGAATTCCAGGCCAGGCTGGTGTACATAGAACCAAGCTGGACTGCACAGCAAGACTCTGTCTCAAAAAAACCTAACAAAAAGCAAAAAACAGATACACAAGCTAAGTCCTTACTCAATATATTATTTAGTTCTTTTTTTTTTATTTAGTTCTTTTAGTAAAGAAAATCTACCTGACGGCCCAGGTGGCCAGTACAATCTAAAGAACAGCAAATAGGAAAAAATAAAGGAAGTAATGGCAACCGTGTGTTACCCAAAGGAAATGCTTTTAAGTGATTTACTCTTCGTTGATTAATGAGAGGGTCAACATAAGTTTGAGAAAAATTTGATAGCCAGAAATATTCACCAGATGTGTTGATAAATTCTTTTTCTGTTTTCTTTTTTGTCTTTTTGAGACAGGGTTTCATTATGCAGTTCAGGCTGGCCTTGAGCTCACTTTGTAGCCCAGGCTGGTTTCAAACTCCAAACGATCCTCCTGTCTCAGCCTCCCTAGTGCTGGGATTATAGGTGTGAGCCACCATACCCGGCTTGATGATAAAATTCTTGAGAGACGTTAGTTTTTTCTCCAGGTTTATATCCCCAAATTTTACAAAGAGGAAGATACAGAAAGAATAAAAACAAAATGACAAAATTTTTCTTCTGGATATAGAGCTCTCTGGATATAGAGATCTAAAGAGATCATTTAACTCCAGGATGCCCAAGCCACACAGTAAGCAGTCAGTGCTTGAAGAATGAATTTTGACCTTGTAGTGGGAGTGTAGCACTGCTGTTCAGGAGCTTTGGTTTTCATGTATTCATTTTTCATCTTAAACATACTGTATGGCAAACATCACTTCTCACAGCTTCTCCCTTGCACCAGCACACACTGACTTAGTGTTAATGTACTGGGGGTTGTTGAACTGAAACCCTCCACACTGAGAGACATCCCCAACCCATTTTATATTTTTTATTTTGAGACTGGGTCTTGATGGGTTGCCTGGAGAGGTGTGAACTTGAGATCTTCCAGCCTCAGCCTCCCAGAATGCTGAAATTGTTTTAACTTTTTAGTGATATGAAAATTAATTTTTACTTTATTAAACAGCAGGGTGGTAGGGGCGGAGGGAAAGGTATAGTGAGGTGTTTTCCACGGCGTCCGCAGGGCACGAGAGGGGCTTGTTGCAAAGATGTCACGGGAGGAAGGAGGCCCTGATGAAACCAGCCATTCTTTTGTCCAAAAAATAACCCAAAACAATACTCTCTCTCCTACACAACCGTACACAGAATCAGAAAGCTCTGGGACACGCAGTTGTCTTCCACGACAGGAGGCGCTGGTGCGGACACACAGGCAGGAATAGGCAAAAGACGTGTTCTTATCCCGGGGACACAGCCTCCGTCCCCAGCCTCATCTGTGGTCAGTGTCGTCGTCCCTCTGTCACGGGCCGGGCGCGCCCTCCGCTTCCCTCCTTGTCCTTTGGTCCCAGCTCCTGCTCATCTTCTGGGTCACCCAGCAGGACCTCGGAGCCCCACTGCCAAAACCCCCGCCCCGTTTCCGGAGCCAGCCGGCTCGTTCCCCTTTCGTCCTCACGCGAGCTGCCGTGGGCCTGCGGGCCGTGTGACAGCCGCCTCCTCGCTCAAGCGTGGATGGGGGCCTTGGCGCTGGCTCCTGTTTATCCAGGCGCACGGCGCTGACTCCCAGGGGCAGCAGGAGGTCCTAGTCCGCGTCCGGCTTGCTGAACCTGCGCAGGGGGTCCTTGCATGTGCGCGGGATGCTGGCGTCCAACCTGTGGTGGGCTGCGTGGGAGCTGGTGGGCTTGCTGACTGCATCCTCGTGAAGAGCTGCAGACCGTCTTCCAGCCGGGAAGCGAGGTTCCTCAGCCTCTTATCCGCGCCGGGTGCTTTTCGCCTTGTGTTTTGGCGCTTCCTGCTGGCGCTTTGTAGGGCTGCATTGCACCTTCTGGCAGGGACCCTTGGATGGGGCCAGGGCCTGGTCAAGGGACTTGCTGGGAGTCCCGTTTCTGAAATAGTCATCGTCTCTGAAGCGGTTCCAGTTCTCGTCCCTGCTGGGGCTCCTTCGGGCTATTTACAGACAGAGCTCCAGAGACTGGGGAACCTTCGTGCTCTTGAGTGCTGCAGAGAAGAATTTGCTCATGAAACTTCCTGCTTTCACAGAACTATTCCAGGATGCACGCGTCAGGGTGGTGACCTCAAACGCCGCAGTGGCACTGGTGACAAGCCCATCTGC
Source organism: Dolichotis patagonum (assembly GCA_004027295.1). Taxonomy (NCBI): domain Eukaryota; kingdom Metazoa; phylum Chordata; class Mammalia; order Rodentia; family Caviidae; genus Dolichotis; species Dolichotis patagonum. The sequence continues at coordinate 17,668 of PVJX010032669.1, forward strand.
GGGGAGAAATTCCATGACGAGAACTTCACGGGAAGCACACGGGGCCTGGCATCTTGTCCATGGCGCATGCTGGACCAAGGGCAAACAGCTCAGAGGCCCTCACCTGCGCTGCTCAGGTCGAGCGGCGGCACGGCCAGCTCCTGGCCTTGGGAAGGTGCAACAGGGCGTGAAGCTCACGGAGGCTGCGCAGCGCTTCGGGTCCCCAGAGGGCCAGACCTGCGCCCAGCTCACCGCTAGACTGCGGACGGCGGTGGTGTGTTCGGCTTGCGTGTGTTCTACCCACTGGCCCATGGACTCGCAGTATCCCATCATCTCCGTACTGTCACTGCAGCGTCTGGGGTTCCGTATTTTCCTTGTTCCACTCCAAGTCTAGCTGGATTGCAGACTTAAATGGATGGTAATGAATAAAAACCAAATAATGAAAAAAAAAAACTCACGCCTGGTTCCATCACCATTTTAATGAAATATCCATTTATTTCCTTTACTAAGTTTTTTTTTTTTTTACATTGCATAAGTGGAATGGTCCTTTCTATTGAATAGATTTAGCTAGATGAGAAATCTCCGTTGGGGAGGGAAGGTTAACACCCTGGAGTTGATAAAAAGTATTATTGGTGAGACCACCAGAGGGCACTCTCACACAGGGTTCAATTTCTACACCCCTCACCCCAAGGCAGTGATTTAAATGCATTTAATTAGCAGAGAATTTGGATATTCATTAGCTGTGAGTAGGTAGCAGGATAAATGACAGTAGTAAAATTAAATGTTGGAATAGTCTGAGACCAATTTTCATCCTGTTGATCTATCCATCAAACAAAGCTCCTAATGAGGAAGCCTACTTGTGATTGGCCAAGAACAAATAACCATTCACTAAGGACCCTAATGCCTACTGCACTAATGCCTACAGAGCTACTTAGGTTTTCTAATGACATTGTTTTCCAACCATGAGTGTAGTTCACTTACTTTTAAAAAAGATGAAATAGGAAAATAATTGCCCTACCCAAGAGAAGGATATTAACATTTTTGTGTACCTTGTTTTGTTTCTCTGCATGAATATATTTTGGAAATAAAAAATAAAAGGGCTGGGAATGTAGCTCAGTAGTAGAGCATTTGCCCAGCACGCATGAGGCCCTGGATTTAATCCCCAGTATGGCTAAATAAATAAATGCATCAAACAGGGCTTGTTGTGCATGCTGTTTGGTAACTTGTGTTTTTCATTTAATAGGAATCTTTTCCACATCATTAAATACTCTGATTCAATGGATGCTTATTCTATAATCTGAATTGTCATAATTTAATTAACTTCCTGCTGTTAGACATTATCATTGTTTCTGTTTGTTCCATGTTGTAAATAATGCTGTTACTAACATCCTGGTAGATCATTCCTGAGTATTTCCTTAAATTAATTTCTGCAATGTATAACTGTTGAATCAAAAGCATTTGTGCTTGCTTATGCATGCACGTATGTATATATGTGTGTGAAGGGGACTGGGGATTGAACCCAGGGTCTTTACACTGAGCTCTATCTTCAGCCCTTTTACACATTTTTTTCATGGACAACCAGGCTGGGTAGTGTACACCTGTGATTCTAGTAGTCAACAGGCTGAGGCAGGAGGATCACTGAGAGTTTGAGGCCAGCCTCAAACTCCATATTGTCACATACAGGGAATTCACATGAAACAACCTAGTATGGAATTGATCTGAGCAGGACAAGGAGGGCATTACAGGTCTTCAAGACCAGACATTAGGGAAGCCAAGAATGGCTGTCATAGTGTCTCTCATTCTCCTCAAAACAGCTGTCCATACCTTAACTACATAGTTCAACACAGCCTGAACTATTTAGTGAGATCTTGTCTGGAAAAAAATTGTTTTTTAGGGATGAGAAAAAAGAATTAAGGTGAGTTATGTATATGAAACATCTCCCCACAATGAATATAATTGTATACTGCAAGCATGTATGAATGAAAATATTTTTAAAAATAATTTTATTTAAAGAGAAAAAAACAAAACAAAACAGAATAAAGGGTAGCCACAATACAGTATTCCAAGGAAAAAAGGAAAAGAACAACAACAAAAAAACCTAAGAGATTATTACTTGACAAATTACATACTGACTTCTTGGAAATAGTTGTTCAAATTACAAAGTTAAAACATGTAGACATTCAAACAGTGAGACTGTTAACAGTTCTGCTCCACGATCTAAGAAAAACAGCAATATGGTCATCCATCTTACTCACTCAAATACACATGCAATTATATCAAAAGGGTAAAATTAAACACAACAAAACAGAGCAAAGCGGATCACAAGAGAGCAATGTAAGAGACAAAAATTTCAAAACTAGACAATCAGAGATATTCACTCTCTATCATATTGACTCTTGTTTTCTTCCAAATAGTTGTCCATATTGTCACATACAGGGAATTCACATGAAACAACCTAGTATGGAATTGATCTGAGCAGGACGAGGAAGGCATTACAGGTCTTCAAGACCAGACATTAGGGAAGCCAAGAATGGCTGTCATAGTGTCTCTCATTCTCCTCAAAACAGCTGTCCATACCTTAATGTGTATTGAACTTATATGAGGCAAAGCAAGCTAAGATCACTTTGAACAAAAAGTGATAGTTTTGCTGGACTTCACATCATGACATTATGGAATCAGCCCTGGGT
>PVJX010032670.1:0-20257 GCA_004027295.1 Dolichotis patagonum
AAACATTATGACAGCTATTGCTGATTTAATATTATCCTTCTTAGAAGTCCTACCATGCTTTTTTTGTTCTACTACTGTTGGTTCTATCTACCACATTGTGTCTTATTGGAATTTGAATATGTGTGATAGTTCAAACAAATTTTTTTCTTTTTTATCAAAAATGAGATATTATAATACCCATTGATCATTTTCTGTTATTTGGTTCAGAAAGCCCTTTAATTCTTTCACTCTATGCATGGCTTTATACTATTGTGTTATGTTTGATATTATTGTATTTGAAACTATGCTCAACTATAGCAGAGTAAGAGATATGGTGTTAGATACTGTTGATGTCCGGTTGACTTAATGTAAAGTACTGTGTTGCCTATGTTGTCCTGTTCTGATCTGCTCTGTACTGCCCCCTTTTGTTTTATTCTCTTTCAAATAAAAAAAAAGAAAATGTCCATGTTACCTCCAGGAGATGTGCTGGGTATGGAACCCATTCTTGGCCTCTGGATGTGGGCGCTGGGACTGGTCTTCTGTCAGTGGAGTTCTCCAGCATCCAACTGCTGTCTCCTCAGTGCTGCTTCAGATGTTTCCATTTCACTGGCCTCAAGGATCACTTCACCCTCTAACCGTGTGTGTGAGTCTGTGTGCCAGGCTGTTGTCTTGGGTCTTTGGGTTCCCATCAGTCTTATGATGTTCCAGATGGCCCCCTCATCCAGAGGAGCATGGAGGAAGCTGGGAGCGAGAACTCAGTGTTGTCCAGACAGCTGGCTCTGCTGTCTGGGATGCAACGGAGAGGCGCAGAACACCAACCTATCTGCCTCTAGCCAGCCCACCCTCTAGGATGCAATGGAGGAGGCCCACACACTCACTGTTCTCCATCAGCCTGCCCTCCAGGATCTGAATAGCTACTTTGAAGATGACAGTATGCAATATATTAACCACTGTTAATCTCTTATAATTTTTTTTGAAACTCCATATCATTGTTTTTATTCTTTTTTGTCTTAAAATAAAAATAAATTGTGAAAAAACATATAGTAATAAAAACAAAAATTAAAAAAGACACACTCAAATATATTTAATGCCTCAAAGGGCACTGAAAGTTCTGAAAAGAATGCTACTTGGAGCAGGTTCAAGAGGAATATGAGGAGGGGAACTAGAGACAGCAAGTGTAGACAGATCTTTCATAGAGTTTTGGTGTAAAGAAAAAGAGAGAAAGAAGGCAGTAGCTGGAGAAAAACCAGGATCAAGAGACATTTTCTCTAACACAAAAAGGAGGGCTGAGCTGTCTCTTCAGGGTCAAAGAAATGGCTGTAATTGTCTAGGGAGCACTTCACTGTTTCCAGGTACATAGGTACCATTTTTACTCTGACCCTGCTCTAGGTTGACTTTTTAGTGCCCCATCTTTTAAAGTTTAATTTCTCATTATTCACAAATCTTTATACAGCCTTTGTGATGCATAAGCTTAAATACTACATGGCTGCAATATTTAAATTGCAAAGTATAAATAAAGAATAAAGTAAAAGATAACAGGAAACAGGGAGTTAGGTTTTTTGCACACAGGAGGGGATCAAGAGTTGGAGGGAGAGAGGACAGGGAAGCATACATAATAAGAACTAAGATGTGCTATGTACATCTACCAACTCTCCATTATGATTACAATCATTAGTAGTACATTACATACTAATAAAAAACATAAAAAAACTAGAACTCAGAAATGCTCTACTGTTAGGCTGAAGAGAATTCTCTCCACCTAACACTCCATCATAAACTGCACAGTTTATACTGAGTGTATGGATTTGAAGGGGAAGCAAAGTGGATGAAAATTCTTGTGGTCAGAGCAGGGATTAAGAGGAAGTTGTCTAGAATTCTGCTAGGAGAAGGGTTTGAGAGCACCCTAAAAATTTAAGTACACCTTAGGGACCCACAGGCCTTGGATGTCAGGAAAACAAACCAAATCCTGTGGTCCCACCCAAATTCTCAGGATGTGTCATTTAGAGAGGTAGCCTCTCTGCCTTATATAAACCTCCAGGGCCTCTGGCTCTTCCAGAGAGGCTAAGTATCAATTAAGAAAGAACAACTGGTTTTGACCCAAGGTTGTTAATCTCAGAGTATGCAATCTACCCCAGAGAATGTATTGTTAATTCACAAATACTGTGAGGGCTATCTGAGAAATTAGAGCAATTAAAAATAGAAATGGATGCTTACTCAGCATGACCTGTGTGCCTGGTATTAGTCTAAGCATTAGGTAAAAAAGGAATATAGCCATGAAGGGTAAAGAAGTGAAAAAATGAACTGTTCAGCTCCATGGATCAGGAGCCGAGAAGGAATGTCAGATAATAAATGCAATAAATAAGTAAACTATATAGCACATTCATATTAAGGCCAACAATGTTTCCCAATCTTCCATGATGAGTGAACAGTGAAGATTAAATAAATGAGACAAACAGTATAAAGTTTTGGAGTCCAGGAAGGTCAGAACTCTTTTGGAGCTAAGACAAAGACTTCTCTGGAATGTTCATTATTGGATTTCAAACAACTTTGAGGGAGGAGGTATGAGAGAAAATGAGGGGAAGAGCTAAGAAAAAAGCAGGAGATACTGGGACTTGGGAGGCCAACCAAGAAAGCAACCAGCCAGCCTTTCTGTTAAGTGGCAAGAGCCACGCACATGTCAGGAAAGAAAAGTCAGCACCTCCTGTGAGCATATGTCATGTCCCCTGCTCCCTCTCCATTATCAACTGGATGGTTCTGAGGTCAGCCTGAGTTGGTAGAAACTAAGGTACATAAAGCAACTAAATGCTTGTATTCTTGGGTTGATTATGCTGACCTGGGGGCAGCAGTCTGAGCATCTCTTGGGAGGATGGCCCTATGCAATATAGCAAATATGGGGCATTTCCTTCTATCTTGTTTTTGAAGTCCAATATGCTTTTCACTGTTTTGCTTTGTTATGATTAATTGTTTTGCTCTATTGAATACTCTGTTTTGATTTGTTTTATATTGTTCTGTTTTTGATTTGATTTTTCTGTAACTGATGGAATGGACAATTATTGTGAAGATAACAAAGATATACTATGGTAGCCATTATTGTTTTCCCAGTATTGTACTCTGAAGTTCTGTACCAATTTCACTGAATTGTCTTGATTGGTTTTGTTCTGCCTTGTCTTGTTGTATTTTACTAGCTTTAAAATAAAAAGATTTTTTAAAAAGCAAGAAACTGAGCATGACTTTGAGAAGTTAGAAAAAAGGCATTCTTAACCATAAATCTTGCCATTAAGAGAATGGTCTTATCTCTAAGGTTGACATTTATGATCCTGGAATTGGAGTGATAGCCAAGTGTCCTCATCTGTGGCTTTATCTTTCCCTCCAAGGTGTCATGGTGCCACTGATCAATACAGATCTCCATGGTGACTGGTGACATGGAGAGTTATACTTTCTGCATAACAGATACCTGCTCTTTAGGCAAGTCACCTGGGCCTGGAACAGGCTCATAAATAATATAGGAAGCCAATTAGTTACTATTAAAGCCTGTTCAGCTGCTTCAAAGTGATCTCCAACACATTCACTACTGATAAATGTTGTACTCTAACCAAGGCGCCTCCATCCTGTTCTGTACATGCCATTTCCTTTGTCCCTAATTTCAGTCTTTGTTCTCTGTAAAACTCCAGAAACTAGGCTAACTCCCCTTTTGGCAGAGCCTCAGCTTTTGTACCCTGTGAAATTCCAGTGAAATGACCAAGAGCTGTAAATCTCCCATAAAGCTAGCTGTCTCTGTAAAATTTGTCCTCAATACCAAATAAGGCAACAAAAGTCTTTTTCACCCCTGAGTCCCCCTCCCACCCTGGCTCTGCACTCTCTCCCTTTATAACCCCTTCAGAAACCTAACCTAGTTGCACATTTCTGCAATTCCAACGCATCTGTGCCACTGGGTACCAGCTTAAATATGGCACTTTTTGTTTTCTCTTTTGGTCGTCATCACATTTTTGGGGTACAGCATTTCTGGGTTCATCTGGGATTGATGCAAGGAAACCTCCCCAAATTATTTTTCACCAATTGGCCAACAATCTGTAAGTATTTCGTTTGGGGTGTGCACATCTGCAATCGCAGACGAGCCTAGTGTTCCTTCTGCACAGAGTGGGATGCCCTCCAGTAATTTGGGGCTTCCCACCGTTTGTTATTTGGGGATTTCCGCCCATTTGTTATTTGGCACTGCTTGCCCATTTGACTCTGTGTCCTATTTCTTTGTAACCTGGGGCAGCTTGCTCGTTTTGAATCTTTGGTTTCTGTTTCAGTTCTTAGGCTGCCTTTTGGATTTAAGAGTTATAATGAAAATTGTTTCCCTTTAGGTCGCTCGACCCCGGACAGAAGCCTTCGCGTGTGTGTGTTCAGTGTTTTTCTTGTCTTTTATGATGCCTGGTTCTGTGTTTTTTGTTCTTGACCAATCACTAACAACCATGGACCAAGCCCCATAGTCTATGTCTTTGTTTCCCTTGACCTTGGTCCTTAATCATTTTGGAGATTTTAAGGAACTAGCCCGGGGATATGGAGAACCAGTACATCCTGGGAGACTCCGTATCTTCTGTGAACTTGAATGGCCCACTGGGGTCCCTAACTGGCTCCTGGAAGGGAGTTTTTGATATATCCACAGCTTATGCCATCTGACAATATGTCCTTGCAACCCCCCATTCACCTGGATCAAATCATCTACATTCAGTGAATCCAAAACCTGAGACACCGAAACCTGAGCTGAGCCTGAGTCCTCCTGCCAAGGAAAAAAGAACCCCCTGCCACCACCCTACGAGCTCCTGGTTCTGGCCTCATTGTTCAGAATCGCCTGACTCTTCTTCTGCAACCCCCACTCTCTTCCCTTTGCACAAGGTCCCTAACTCTGAAGACCCCTCCATTCCTATATTTACCTATGTGCCTTTCTCTACTTCTGTCCCTTTATAATTGGAGACAACAAAACCCTCCTTTTTCAAAGGACCCTCAGGGCCTCATTGCTCTTTTGGAGTCTGTTTTCTCCACCCATCATCCCATTTGGGTCGACTGTCACCAGATTTTACAGGTTCTGTTTACCGCAGAAGAAAGATACCCCATTCACACCTTGGGCCAAAAAGCGGTGCATGATCCTGATGGAAAACCACCTCCTGACCCTGAATGCCAGAACCCTGTTTCCTCCTTCTCCCATCCTGACTGGAACCCCAATATGGCCAGAGATAAGGTGGCTCTCGATCGGTATCACCAGTTGTTTTTAAAAGCTCTTAAGGGTGCCACCAGAAAACCCACCAATTTGTCCAAGGTTTCAGAGGTAAGGCATTTGGCTAATGAGTCCCCCTCAGGTTTCCTGGAGATATTACAAAAGGCTTATTGCATTTATACACCCATAGATCCAGTAACCCCAGAAAGTGCAAGGGCTATTAACATCACCTTTGTGACTCAGTCAGCCCCAGATGTTAAGCAAAATTTACAGAAGCTTGAAGGGTTTGAGGGAATGCCTCCTAGTCAGTTGTTAGAAATAGCTCAGAGGGTGACCACTGGGAAGATCCAAAGGACCAAAAGCTGACTAGGGTATTAGAAATTCTGGCCAAAAAAGTCACTAAGTCTGACGAAAAACCCTGCACATCTCTAAACAAAAATCAGTGTGCTTACTGTAAGGAAATGGGACACTGGCAAAAGGATTGCCCTAAGCTCAAGGCTAAGATAGAGAAGGATGCACAGGCTCTGCTGACCCACAATTAAGGCTCTTATGCTCCCCCTGAGCTAGGCTAACTCTCAATGTGGGAGGCCAACCAATTAATTTCCTGGTGGATTCTAGAGTGTTCATTCAGTCCTCACCCAGCCTATAGGGACCCCTACTGGGGAAAAGCTAAAAGTACTGGGAGCCACCAGAGCTGCAAAAACTTATCCAAAGCTTCAAACCCCACTTGCTAGACCAGGGCAAAAGACTATCTCCCATGAATTCCTGTGGGTACCCAAGTGCCCCAATCCCTTGCTGGGCCGAGACCTCTTACACAAACTTAAAGTTCATCTCAGCTTCAAATCAGCCACCCAAGCTATGCAAGTAGAAGGTGGCTCTCACGAGCCCCTCAGTACCAGAATCTTAGCCCTATATCCAGAGGGAGAATCCGACCCCCTATATCCGACCCCTGCCAGATTTGTTGTTAGAAGACCTAGAAATTCCTAATGATAGCGAACTGCTCCAATGATTAATCCAAGAGATTCCTGGGGTGTGGGTGGAACACAGCCCCCCTGGCCTGGCCATAAACCAGGTTCCATTGATAATTGAACTTTTGCCTCAAGCCACCCCTATATGACTCAGACAATACCCCATTGGCTTACAGGCCAACTAAGGCATAGCAAAACATATAATAAGGTTAAAAAAACTTTGGCATCCTGAGATCCTGCACCTCCCCTTGGAATACCCCCTTGTTGCCAGTCCAAAAACCTTGGACCCAAGATTGTCAGCCAGTGCAAGGCCTAAGGGAAGTAAACAAGAGAGTCGTAACTCTTCACCCTACTGTACCCAACCCCTATACCTTGCTGAGCCTGCTGAGCCCAGAACACACCTCATATACTGTGTTGGACCTAAAAGATGCCTTTTTCACCCTGCCCATCGTGCCAGTAAGTCAACCTATTTTTGCATTTGAATGGACTGACCCCATACCAGGGGTATTGGAACAATTGGCCTGGATGCACTCACCCCAAGGTTTTAAAAATGTGCCCACTCTGTTTGATGCGGCATTGGCCAGGGACCTGTTAGGATTCAGAGAGGACCACCTGGAGGTGACTTTCTTGTAGTACATTGATGACCTTTTGCTGGCAGCAGACTCATATGAATATTGTGCGAGTGCTACCCAGGATCTATTATGCGCCATGGATAAACTGGGCTATAAGGTGTCTGCTAAGAAGGCTTGATTATGCCAACAACTTGTGACTTACTTAGGCTACCAGATTCATGAGGGAAAATGGACTTTTTCCCCTCAACGAGTGCAGGCCATCATGCAAATTCTGACCCCTGCCACTAAAAGGCAGGTGAGGGAATTCCTGGGAGCCATGGGATATTGCAGACTTTGGATAATTAACTTTGCTGAGATAGCTCAGGCTCTCTATGCCTTCCTGAGGGGGACCACCCAAGGTCCTCTAGAATGGACAGATTCTCAGGACCAGGCTTTCAAACAGCTGAAACTAACCCTAACTGAGGCTCCTGCCCTGGCTCTACCTGACCTCCAAAAGCCTTTATCCCTCTACGTGGATGAGAAGCGAGGAATAGCCAAGGGTGTCTTGACCCAGAGTTTGGGGCCATGGCAGAGTCCTGTTGCCTATCTCTCTAAGAGATTGGACAATGTGGCAGCCAGATGTCCACCTTGTTTGTGAGTAATTATCTCTGTGGCCATCTTGGTGAAAGAGGCCCAAAAACTAACCTTTGGGCAAAAGCTCCTGATTGTCTCCTCACATTCCTTGGAGACCCTCATTAAAGCCCCAACAGATGAGTGGTTGTCCAACTCCTGAGTGATGCACTACCAGGCTCTGCTCCTGGATCCGGCAACCATCAGTTGTAAAGAAACAGCCACTTTACACCCCACTGCTCTGCTGCCTGATGATCACCCGTCCTTGCTCCTCCATGACTGCGTTGAGGTTATTGACCACCTCACAGAGCTCCAACCTGATGGATCAGCTCCTGCCCAGGATCCCATCATACTTCTCTGATGGAAGCAGCTACATCCATCAAGGTAAGTGGGTAGCGGGAGCTGTAGTGACCACAGATACCCAAATCTTGTGGGAGCAAGACTTAGAGCCAGGCACCTCTGCCCAATGGGCCAAGCTCATTGCCCTCACTGAGGCCCTCAAGTTGTCTGAGGGAAAGGACATAAATATTTACACTGACAGTAGATATGCTTTACAACTGCTCATGTTCATGGGGCTATTTATCAGGAGAGAGGCCTATTGACCACTGGGGGTCAGAAGATCAAAATGCTCCCCAGACTCTAGATTTGCTAACAGCTATTTGGATGCCAACACGAGTATTCATCATCCATTGTAAGGCCCATAAAGTGGGAGATGATCTTGTTATACAGGGAAATAACATAGCTGATGCTATAGCCCAGAAGGTGGCCCTAAAATCAGTGGGGACCAAGCCAATCCTGACATTGTTGTTGGTCCCTCCAACCTTGTCAGAACCCGTTTACACTCGAAAGGACCTGCACTTGGATACCCAACTCCAGGCAAAGCCTACTATTCCTGGAGGCTGGTATCAGCTGCCTGACAAACGAGTCCTTCTCCCAGAAGCATTGGGACGTGAGCTCATTCACCAGGCCCACCAATCTACCCATTTAGGAGGAGCAAAGCTAACTGCCCATTTCTGGGATTGTTTCTTCATCCCTCATTTAACCAAGCTTGCTCAATCTAAAAGCTCCAGGTGTACCCAATGTCAGTTGGTGAACTGAAAGAGACTTAAGCCATTGGAGACTGCTCAGTACCATGAAACCATGCCTGGAGAACATTGGGAGATTGCTTTTACCAAGATGGGAAAACCTGGACTTCAAGGATATAAGTATCTCCTAGTAATGGTTGATACCTTTACTGGATGGGTCGAAGCTTTTTCTACCAAATCAGAGTCAGCCCTAATAGTAGTTAAAAAGCTTCTATATGAGATTATTCCCAGATTTGGCCTCCCTCTATCCATGGGGCCTGACAATGGCCCAGCTTTCATAGCTCAGATAACTCAAAAATTAACCCAAATCTTACATATTGATCAGAAACTTCATTGTGCATACTGGCCTCAAAGTTCAGGACAAGTAGAAAAGATGAATCAGACTTTGAAAATGGTAATAACCAAGATGGCCTTAGAAACTGGTGAAAACTGGGTGAGTCTCCTTCCTTTTGCCCTCTTGCACGTGTGTTGTACTACCTATGTAGCTGGTATTTCTCCATTTGAAGCCCTATATAGGAGACACCCTCCTCTTATTCCTAAGATTTTGGAGGAGAAACTAGCAGACCTAGATAACCAGGATCTTATTAAGTCCCTTCAGGCCCTCCAACTCATTCTGACCTCCATCCATTGGCTGTTCAAACAATAGCATCCTTCTCCTGCTGTCTCTCCTGAGGACGGCCGCCTGGCAGCAGAACCGAGGATGCAAGTCCTCATCAGGAGCACCTTAGAGTGCTTGGAAGTATGAACTCTGGGTTGATTTTATTTTCTTCTGGTTATTTTAATTATGTGATGATGATGTTAAGCTGAGGGATGTACAAACAAGTTTTTAAAATTTAACAAATAATCTTGCTGAATACTTGTCAGTATGTTGAAACTACCTGTTTTGGTTTTTGTTTTCTGCCAGAGGAAACCATCCATGTGAACCGAAGGGCAGAGGATTCTAGGAACTATGGGGAATTTAGGGAGGATGTTGGAGGAGTCTGATTAAAGAAGGTAATAAGCAAGTTTATAAAAAGGCTATGTGTAAGTAAAAGCTCCGAGGGCCACTGATGAAGGTGGTAAGGCTGGTGCAGTGGTGGTAGCGAGCAAAGTGTATTGCTTAAAAATGAGGTGAAAACTTTTAGTGTTGAGATATTAAGCCCATTATAGGACTGCTTAATCTCCTGTTTTGTGTTATACTGTGGAGACAGAGCCAAAGAGGTAGGAGCCAGACCCAAAAGAGAGGCCTGTGAGCTGAAGTTGACTGGTGACTCAGGCTGGTGGAGGTGGGCTTCATCCCGCTGGATCTGGCCCCCTGCACATCAGGGAGCCTGATTCTGCCCTCCTTGGGTGGAAGGTCACACTGCTGCAGCAGCTCTAGATAGGTGGGGCCTGATCCCTGGCAAATCACATGGATTTCCCTGCAGAGATTGTTTTCCAAGTTAAAAGTAAGTTTTGAGTAGGGAAGCCATTTTCTCCTTGTTAGCTAGGAAGTTTAAGACCAATGTTCTTTCCCAAACACTGGTTACTGCAGCAGCATTTTTATTATGTAAAAGGAGGAAAAAGGCCCCTAAGGCCAAAAGTATTTTTTTTTTTGTTTTAAACTCATTGTATAAATCCTGGTGTTAAATTAAAACTAAGCTTTGCTGTAATACTGTTTTCACTTCAAAATGTGATGGTACAGGAAAGGTGTAAAATAAAAAGAGCCACATTTTCCCTAGTTATAATTTCAAAAGCTCTGTCCGATTTAAGAGAAACCCTGTACTTATACCTGTACTACTGGGGATGGGGGTGGTGGGGCCAATAAGTCTAGGAGTGTCTCGCTTAGTAATTGGAGACCAAAATTATAGGCACCTAAGTGTGCTCATCAATCAAGATCTAGCCGGCTGTAGTGACTCTGTCTCTAAGTTAGAAGATTCCTTATGTTCCTTGGCAGAGATGGTTTTACAAAACTGTTGGGGACTAGATCTTCTGTTCCTAAAGGAGGGAAGTCTCTGTTTGGCATTAGGAGAAAACTGCTGCCTGTATGCCAACCATGTTGGGGTCATTAGACAAAACATGGCTAGCCTTAGAAAACGGCTGCAAGAACGAGAACAGGCCAGACAGGCCGAACAAAACTGATTTGAATGTTGGTTCTCTTTCTCCCTTTGGTTAACAACTTTGATTATGGCAGTCTCAGGACCTTTGTTAATCTTCTTCTCCTGTGTAACTACTGGACATTGTGTTGTGAACAAATTGGCAAATTATGTCAGAGACCGAGTTCAAATTCTTAAATTAATGGTTTTGATGACGCAGGGCTATGAGCAGATACCATTGTCTGAAAACCCCACCCTGAGCCAATTATTTGTCTCACCAATGAAAAAATCAGTGGGGAATGTTGCACTCTAACCAAAGCACCACCATCCTGTTCTGTACACACTGTTTCCTTTGTTTTTAGTTTCCGTTTTTGTTCTCTGTAAAACTCCAGGAGCTAGGTAAACCCCCTTTTTGGCAAAGCCTCAGCTTTTGTAAATTCCAATGAAATGACCAAGAGCTGTAAATCTCCCATAAAGCTAGTTGTCTCTGTAAAATTCATCTCAATACCAAATAAAACAACAAAAGTCTTTTTTACTCCTCAGTTCCCCTCCCAACCCTGGCTCTGCGCTCTCTCTCTTTATAAACGCTTTCAGGACCCTAACCTGGTTGCACAGCTCTGCAATTTCCAATGCGTCTGTGCTGCTGGGTACCAGCTTAAAGAATGCACTCGTTTTTCTTTTCTCTTTTGGATGTCATCTCATTTGGGGGATACAGCAATAAATATAGAAAAATAAGAAGAAAGAGAATGTGGTCCATGATTATGAAAAGGGCTTTAGGTTGTATTTAAGGTAAGATGGAAGACTCTGAGGTGACCCATCTGATTTCTCAAATGATCATTTAATTTCTGTGCTGAGGATCTACTGCTTTTGGTGGAGGAGGATAGAAATAGAAAACCTATTAAACAATTATTATTAAATAGCTGTTTTGTGGGAGTAATCAGAATGAGACAGACATCAGTAGCCAGGGTCAGAGTGATAGTGAGAGAAGGAGTTAGAAATAATTGAATTTCAGTAATCTTATAACAGAGCTGACAGCACTGAGGAATGTATGGAGTTGAGGCACAAGTAAAGGAATCCAAGGTTGATGTCAAATATTTTGCCTTGAGTAACTAGTAAATGTTGAATTACTATTAATTAGGATGTGGGAGGCTGTAGATAAATCCTGCTAAGAGGGGAAATTTGGGAGTTTGTTTTTGGACATATTAATTGCATGATGCTTATATAACAGTCAAGAGTATTTACTAAGTCTATATTTGGAATCTAAGTTTGGTAGAGAGGTATGATTTGGGTCTATAAATTTGGAAGCCATTGGCATGATGACATCTTTTGCAAATAGGCACAGGACCTAGTTTCATGGAAAGGCATGACAACATTTATTAATATGGCAGAGTTCTGTTCTGGCATCCTCACCTCTAAATCCAGCTAAATAATGCATTGCTTTTGAGCTTGTGTTATGTATCTGATATTTCCCTAGGCACTTTACATACATTATTTAAGTTAATCCTCATGCTATATCATGCATAGAACATATTATTTGGTTTCTCTACTAAATAAGGAAAATGAGGCTAGAAAAGTTGAATAAGCTACCCAGGGATACACAACCAATGAGTGGTATCAGGTCTGTTCAACTGAGATGTCATATTCATAAGTACTTATTGGTCAGCTCTCCCACTGCTGAGACAAAACACCTGATGTTCACAGGCTGAAGCAGGAAAGGCCTATTTGGCTCCTGGTTTCAGTCCACCATCAGCTGCTCCAAGGCAGGAACATCATGGTGGAAGGGTGTGGTGAAGTAGAGCTGCTCACCTCATGGCAGCTGGGAAGTAGAGCACAGGGAGCAAAGTCCCTGTGAGAGACACACTCCAGAGGCCCCACCCCAGGTCCACCTTCAGTCAGGGCACTCAGTCATAAACATCAGTGGACACATCATCCCATCATCTCTCCAGAAGACCCTTAATTTAGTCAAACTGAAAATTTAAGATTATCTGGCATGACCATTGAATACTGCAGTGGTTTTGACATTCAGGAAGAATGAGTTTGGAGTCTTCTATTCAAATTCATGGCTTCTTTTGGATCATGGGATCCTTTGATAATTTGAAGCAAGCTAGGACCAGTTCCCCTAGAGATACACACATACACAAAGAAATGCAAACTTTGTGTTGTATATCAAGGTTTTATAGACATCTTAAATCTCCCTTATGGAGCTTGGCCACTTAAAAATCAGAGACCCACCTTATAAAAATTTATGTCCTAGGTTCCCTACATTTTCTGCCAAAAGTACAATAAACACTTCATGAAAATCTTACATGAATCTTTCAGACTTTATTGTTTAAGTTGCATGTTCAGATAGTTTAAAGCTATACACTTTGAGAAAACCTTGGTCTTCATTTCAATCTACTCCATCCTAGTGCCTTATCTCATATTAGTAACAACTTTTATTTATGTCCTTGAGAACTTCCCAGTGTTTCTTTAAAGTAAATATAAATGCACATTAATCATTTTAATTGTCCAGTCCACCTTTTTCTGGTATAAAGGTAACCCTCTGTGCTTACAATTCTTACTTTGCTTTTATTGATGTATCCTGGGTATCTTTCCCAATAAGATGTGGAGAACATCTTTATTCATTTTTTAACTGTAATATATTCCATTATTCTCTCACTGCTGGACATTTGGAAAGCTTCTAGTATTTTCTAACAGAAACAATATCACAATGAATAACTGATAAAAAGTCATTTTTCTACCTGAGAGCCATCATAAAAAGTGTCAGGAGTAGCATACAACAAAATATAAAGTGAAAGTGTAAATGCTTTTATAATTTTTCAAAAATATTTTCAAAAAAGACCTGACCAAGATGTAAAAATCTGTACATGTTTCATGTGTAGGTCTCAATGAGTTTAGAATACATAGTTATCTATGAAATTATCAGCACCAGCTAGGCCAAAAGCTTCCAAGGTTTTATTGTGATCCACTTATTATTTGTACAACTATTTTGTGTTAAGAGCATTTAACATTTCGAAAGTTTGTTTTAGCCCCTTGTTATAAGTCAATACATGTTCATTTATGTATTCATGCATGCTCATTTTTTTGAACTTTTTCTCATTTAAAAATTTTTGACTCTTCAAAGGAATCGTATTTTTATTATTTACTGAAGCTAACTAAACTCAAATTCAGAATGCTACTTTCTACCTGTCCTCAGTTATTTCCTAGCACTAGGAACTTACAGATTTCCTTCTGCAGTAGGACTTTTCTCATTCTTCCCTCTACCCTAACCTTCCCATACTGCTCACCTCTTATTACCTTCTGCAGAATGCACCACTCAGATGCCATCAAAATACTCTGCTTCCAGTTCCCTGTGGAGGGTAGTGCATTTTCTACTGGTTGTTTCACATCATTTTTGGCCTTTCCCTTTGTAGAGTGGACAAGGGACTGCAAAGTCAGTGAAAGGAGGCAGTAAAGCTGGGCAATACCCCCCTATTTCTCTGGCATGCACTTGTGCAGTCCTGCATGCATTGCTGTGTCCATCCTCCTTCCCTTCTGTCGCTATTTCCTGAAGTATGTTCAGAGCATTCTAGAGTTGCTGCTGGGAGATACTGGCAGAATGAGTCAGTGTCCCTTGAGCTGGGAAGTATTTTTCTTCAAGGGACAGTCATTGACATTTATTCTTCCTCTCCACAGTCAGACTCTCATGGCAATAAAGGAGAAAGTAGCTACTAGATACCCATCTCTGACCCCCACAGTCTTGTGATTGTGTCCCTGATCTCTGGGTTACCCAGTGAGTCAGAGGATGAGTGAACAATTCTCTTCAGTGGACCACTCCCCTTAGGAACCCTGTCCTTGCTGGGAGAGCTGGGATGTGCAGTATCTAACAGGAACCCACATCAGCTATGGGGTGGGGACGACATTTACTCATCTCTACCTGCAGGGCTCTCCTTGACTTCCATTCCTCAACTCTGCATCCTGTTCTGCAAGTGGTTGACTTTCTGTGTTTTTAAGTCACATTTATATCCAATCAGCTGCTTGTATTCTTGTATTAACATGGGGTGATGCCCAGGATTATTTAATAAGCCCTGATGCATATTGCTCAATCAACACTTTGGCTCACTTACTTAGGGGTTTCTAAGTATACCCTTTGTGGGGTGCAGGGTGGTACAGTGCAGTGGCTTTTCAAGTCAGAACCTGCATATCGCTGAGATCCTAGGATCAGAATTTTTCTTCTGATCCTAACTATAGTACATACTTTTAACTTTTTCTAGGGCAGTGACTCAGGCTTTGAGAAAAGCAGCAATTTAATGGATTTGAGTCCATCAAGTGCCATTAACAGAGGCTCCTGTAAAATATCCCAGACCTGTGCATCTTTGCACCATTTGAAAGGTCACCAAGGTACTCTCTAAAATCTGAGTAGAAAGCAGCATACTCCAGTGGCCCCAAAGCTTCATATGCGACCGGTTCTACATTAGTAGCCAAAGTCCAAAATATCCAGCCTCGTGCACTGCAAAAAATCCTCAGCTTTGACCTGCAGCAGGCATGAAACAGTGATTCTCTATCTTGTGCCCAGGAACCACTCAGTCACAGAAGTGAGGTTTGGCCCAGAAACAGAGGTGGGCATCTTCAGCTAGGTGTCACACTTACCCATGACAGCAACAGCTGAGTGTGGCCCCGAGAGGAAGAGCAGGTACCAGCCTCATTTTCAGTCAGTGGTGGCCCAGGAGAGTTCAGGTGTCTCCTAAGTGCTGATATAGTCCGAAAAGGAAATATTTGAGTTGGGTGTGTGTTAGAGCAGAGCAGTGAGGCATGAGTGGAAACAAGAAAAGTTCTTCCTCTCATCATTTTCACCACTTCATCTTTAACTATCCTCTTCAGATTTGAGAAAGGAGAGGATTACGTGTATGAATACAGGGTTAGTTTCAGGTAGTCTATCACAATGCTAAACTTATTTCCAGAGATGACCCCTGATGGCCAAACCAGAATGAAATCATCTAATTGGTGGAACACATTTCTGAGATCCTAGATCAAAGATAGATCCAGTAAACAATCTGCTACTGCATTAGCTTTTGTAATAAAAGGACAGTGGAGGTTGACACCAGGATTCTGCTTTTCTTTGGCAGTTTCTTCTGCTCTCGTTGATGCAGCCTGGTTTTGGCCATGTAGTGTGGTGTGAGGGACTGAAAAGTTCTTCCTGGACAAGGTGGTGGCTCCCCCGGCTCGTTTTGTCTTCTAAGTGTGCTCATGGTTCATGATTCAGACACAAAGCACATACTGATCAGTTAAGAAGGGTCCTGCAACTTGGTCTGAATGTTTCAGACTGTGCCGATATTTGCTTATGCTTTTTTAGAAATCTCTCTTCTCTATCCTTTCTCTTTGTGCAAGCACACCCCATGGCATCCTTCTCGCTATTGCAATCATGCAGCCTGAACAATTGGTGCATTGTGTCACTTTCCTATTCCCCTATTCCCCTATTCCTATTGTATCACTGGAATATGATACAATAAAGTACAGTTTTCAGCTTGTGTCTTAAGCATCTTAGGTCTAGCGAGGTTAAGTCTAAATGCTGGTAGACTAAGTCTGCCTCTGAAAAAACCAAATTCCAGATTTCCTGTTCTCGTCACACTTCCCTCTCCCTATCATCCTTAGATAATGTCCTCATAATTCCTCTAACATTATTTCATCATTGCCATCTGTGGATGGCCTTAAAAAATCTTCCTAACCTGCTCCTATCCATCACCATGAAATGAAATTTATTTCAGGCCCTCCGCAGTCACACAACTGAATTCTTACAAAAGTGCAACAACACATCAAGTCCTATTAAAACATTGTTTCCTGGTGCACTATGAAATCTGTGAAGACTGCCAAGCTTGTCTAATTCAAGTCTGACTCTCCATGCAATCTCTAAGATGAATACACACTCATAGACATCAGTGAATTCACAACAGCACTCAAAAGACTGTTATTTGAAGAGTTACTCAGATATTGGCTGACTGGTAATCTGTCTCACAGGTAATATTTGCAGTAAAAATGGAACAGGTGGAAAAAATCTTAAGCTGAAGTAACACTGTTTTAATCACCACATGTCATGAATTGCTGACTCCAGCTAAGCCAAGTGGATCAGTTGTTTGCATATATTTTTCAGTGGGATTCTCAGGGAATTTCACAGACAATTAGAATGATGTTGTATAAATTATTGTCACTTCCTGACATCCACTTTGGAACTTAAAATGTTCAGTGTGTATTCATCTGGTGTAAGTTGGATTTTATTCCACTCATTACAAAAACTTCATATTATTTGCTCTGAGGTGGTGTCTAGTGTGGCACCTGTGTCCTTTATGGAGCCCTGCCACCAAATGTTTGTGCAACTTTGAATCAGATTGCTGGTATCAAACCTTCATTTCTTTACTTGTGAAGAAATACCTTGGGTTCGGTGATCACTGGAGCCCCCTTCAGTTAAATCTTTTATATGACCATCAATAAATCAATTACTTAATGCTACTTGACTGGAACAGTAAGAGATAAATGTAATGTGGTTGATCTCAGTCACCTTTTACCATCCTGACAAGTGGGAGGAAGAGTGGTGTGGAGGACTAACAGGTCATATCTGAAATGGGAAAAGAAAAAACCCAGCGTGATCTTTTCCTTTGCCATCTTATTCGGCCTAAAACAACATTACATCGAATTTGCATCATTTTGGAATATACTCCACTGGTTGACTTTGGTTTTCTTTCTGATATCATGCAACTGTGTGATTGCAGACTACCTTGGAAATTAATAGACTTGATGAAGTCTGTGAAGCAGCAGGCGCCTCTATTTCCATCTCTGCAGAAGATAAAAATAACACCACATACACAGGTGAGCAGGATCTTTCAAAATAGGTTGAAAAGTTAGTCCACAGACGGCAGATATCATGAGAAGTTGAGCGGTTGGCAGAAGATCTTCCAAAAAGTATTTATTTGGGGAGCTAGGAGTCCACGATCTCTCATTAGGTGCTCAAGCACAGTGTCTTGGTCTCAAGGCTACAAGGAGTAGTCATATGGAGTTGAGCCAAAGAGTATGGAGATGAAATGATACTTAAAAGTCCTGCAGCAACTCACAAGAGAATAACTCATCAAGACAGCGTGCTAGGTATCAGCAGCTATGTGGTGTCTACTCAAGAGGAAGCAGAGTTTGTTTCCTTCTGGTCCCTGGGGAAAGTCTCCTAGGTGCCGCCGGGGAACAGGTGTGGTGTCCTCGTGTGAATCCCGCTTTGAACAGTGGGAGGGATGAGAGGAAGCTGTGGCTGTGATGTGAATGCTGTATTTAGTAGCAGCTGAGGGGAAGAAGTAGGAATGACACTTCACAGGTCCTGGCCCCAGGGTCTTCTTGTCGCCCCCGTTGCTTGCAGAGGTTTGTTGAAGGTTCTGTTCCTCCCGTCCTCTACCATCTGCCCTCATCCCATCGCACAGTGCTCTAACCTTGCTTCTGTCTAGTGTTCTAAGACAGCTTTCCAAAGCGCCTTCGTATGTGTTTGTTCTCGGCTATTTTTTACTCACAGTTTCACCCTCCAAAGAGGCAAAATTGATGTCCTTTTAGTTCAGAGATTTAAGGAGTGAAGATGGAGATAACTATCAACCTTTCCCTCACCCCTGTGAGGCATAAAGTAAAATTTTCTGTTTAATAACACTAGAAGCCGGGGATTTAGCTCTGCGACATAAGCGCCTGCCTGGCAAGCACGAGGTCGTGAGTTCAATCCCTGGTACAAAACAAAAACAAAAACAAAACGAAAAAAATCTCACTAGAATGTTTTTGTATGTAAATCTTAGAAGGAATGATGATTCTTAAGGTCTTAAAAAAGTTGTTTTGGATTCAATTAACAAACTGCAAGGATTCATGAAGCAAACTGCTATGAAAGATGCTGTTCCGAGGTGGTTACAAAGCTCATAAGTAGGGTATTTTTCCATATGTATTTACTAGTGCTTATCGATTTTATAAAATCATAGGTTTCATGTGGCCTTTTGTTTCCTGCATGTAACACGTTTTGGTCTCATTCATGAAGCTTACCCAGGCAGAGCGGATTCTGTGGCATGGTCAGGACCCTGGGGCTTGAGTTTGGCTTTCTGCTGTGATTTGGAGCAGGGAGTTTGCAGACACAAAGTCAACCCAGCTGCCTGCGGTCTTTGCGTGTAGAGGTGCTGCCACCTGCTGGTCACCACTTGCTTTCCAGGCTGGGTTCCCAGCTTGGGTGCTTTAGAAGAAGAATCAGAGACAGGGATTCAAGTATGAATTAATTCTTTTACTTAATTAATTTTATCAGAAAAATGTTTTATTAGTATGTACTTGCAATACATAATGATTACATCCTTTTGGGGGAATTGGTTCATATGCATCTGAGATCTTAATTTATCTGGAAGTTGAAGGAAAGATTAACAATTTGGTGAAGAAATAAGATAGGAAAAGGTCAATAAAAGCTAGACGCTGTGGGCAGCTGAGTTATGATAGTTGAGGGGAATCTAGGAGTCCATGAAAGCACATATCTCAGCTAACTCATCTGAGGTACCAGGGAGATGGGGTACTGACACCCCAATGCTTAACCACCCCGCACTAGGACAGCCACACAGACTGCAGTGAATGCCCTGGGCAGAGAAGTACCACCTCCCTCTGTCCTATGCTGGCAGTGTCAGGCCACACTTGTCCCCCACCGCGGTCTCTGCTAGTGAGTGTGGTAGGAGCTCCTTCTACCTCCTCTTGCAACTCAAACTAACATCCTGGCCACCAGGAACACAGAACAGCATAGGATGCTGTTGTCCAAACTCTAGTGCATCCTAGAAAATGTCCTAGTCACACGAACAATCCCATACTGCTGCCCTAGCGTGACATATGGGATTGTTTCAGCATTCAGTCAGCAGACAGCTTCTGGATTATGTGGCATGAAAGAGTGCAGACCGGTTTCACGGCCATGTGCTCAGGACCACTTCCTTCCTTACTCTTGGCCTAAGGTGATGATAGATCAAATCCCACCATGATGAATTAGCATCCTGAGAACATTCATATTATAAACAAAATCAAGTAAAAAAACCAATTCAGAAGATGATCCTTTTACCAGCATCAGTGAAAATAAAGCACTTTTGAATAAACTCAACAAAGGAAGTGAAATATTTGAATACTGGAAACCCTAAAGGACTGATGAAAGAAGATGAAGACGATACAGTAAGTGGAGATGAAGCTTGTGTTCATCATTAGGAAAAAGCAATACTGGAAAATTATCCATACTAACCAAAGTGATCTATAGGTTTAACTCAGTCCTTAACAAAATGGCACTTGCATTTTCCCCAGAGAAATAGCAAAGAATTTCCAAATTCATAAAAAATTATCGAAGACCCCAATGGACAAAAGAATCTTACTGGAAGCAAAACTGGAGGTATCAGGCTGTCTGATTACAAAATATATTACAAAGCTATAGTGATAAAAACAGTATAAAACTGGCATCAGCAGACATATAGAGCAATGGTATGGGATAGAAATCCCATAAATATGTGCATGGATGGCTAGTCTACAAATATGACTAGCTCACATGATGAAGAAGGGACAGTTTCTTCAATAAGTGCTACTGAGGAAGCTGGAAATGGAGAGAGAGAGAGAGAGAGGGAGAGAGAGAGAGAGTAACAGAGAGAGAGAAGCAGAGAGACAGTGAGAGACAGAGAGGCAGAGAGATAGCGACAGTGAGAGAAACACACACACACACACAGAGACAGAGAGAGAGAGAGAGAGAGAGAGAGAGAGAGAATACGGACCTTGTCTCATACAAAACTAACTCAAAATGGAT
>PVJX010032671.1:0-20257 GCA_004027295.1 Dolichotis patagonum
TATAGCTCTTTTACTTCTTTCGTGAGATTAATTCCTAAGTATTTCATTTTTTTGGATGCTAGTGTAAAGGGTGTAGTTTCTCTTATTTCTCTCTCAGTACTTTTGTTGTTAGTGTATAGAAATGCTATTGATTTTTGTGTATTGACTTTGTATCTGGCTACCTTGCTGTTGTTAATTATATCTAGGAGTCTTTCAATAGAGTTTTGGGGGTCTTCTATGTAAAGTATCATGTCATCTGCAAACAGCATTCTTTCATAATTCTTTTCAGTTCAGTACCATCCCATTCATTCCTCATTTGGCAATGTGCATTTTTTTCTCTTATTTTCTTGGTCAAGCTAGCGCTACAAAGCTGTCTAGTTTGTTCATCTTTTAAAAAGTCATTCGTTTTTGTTTTCTATGTATTGATATCTGCTTTAATTTTTAGTCCTTTTCTTCCTTCTTGCTTTGAATTAAGTTTGTTTTTCTTAGTGTGGTTTCTTGAGGTGGAATTTTATAATTTTATGTTATAATTTTGACAGCTTTTTTTTTGAGATACAGGTGTCTTTTAACTATAAATTTTACTCAAAGCACTAGTTTAGCTGCATTCACTATATTTTGTATTTCATTTTCATTCATTTCAAAATATTTCAAATTTTCCTTCATGATTTCTTCTTTACCCCAGGAGTTATTTAGAAGTGTACTGCTTAGTTTCTAAATATTTTGGGATTTCCGGCATGCTTTTCTATTCTATCTTTAATTCTCTATAGTTGGTGTAGTTTCAGACTTTTTAAAATGTACCTACACTTATTTTGTGGTCCAATATATGGCTTATTCAGTTGGAAGTATTTTTAATTTTATTTTTACTTTTATTACAATCACACACCATAAAACTCACTCTTTTGAAGTGTCTAATCTGCTGATTTTTAGTGTAGTCATAAAGCTACAACCATCACCACGATCTAATTCTAGAACACTTTCATTATCAAAAGCAGACCTCTCCCCACTAATAGGCAACCACCAATCTACCTCATCTTCATGGATCTACCTCGTTTTTAGATTTTTTTTTTTTTGTCTTTTTGAGACAGGGTCTCATTATGCAGTTCAGGCTGGCCTTGGGCTCACTTTGTAGCCCAGGCTGGTCTTGAACTCAGTCCTCCTGCCTCAGCATCCCGAGTGCTGGGATTATAGGTGTGCGCCACTGCGCCCAGCTTCATTTTTAGATTTTATATAGAGCAAATTTCACGATATGCAGCCTTTTTGTGTCTAACTTCTTTCACTTAGTATGCTTTCAAGGTTATCCATGTTGTAGTCTACATTCCCTTTTTAAGGATAGGTAATATATGATTATATGGCTGTATCAAATTTTGTTTATTCATTCATCAGTTGAAAGACATTTAAGTTTTTTCCATTTTTTGGCTATTATGAGTACTACTTACGTGAACACGTGTGTATAAATTTTTGTGTGATGTACACTGTAAAAAGGTAAGTAGTTCCTAGGCGGTGAGGTGCCTACCTGTACTCAGGGAACTGGAGGCTGGGTGACTGGGTGTGTTTCTATGCATTTATGTGCCTGTCTTCTACGTGTGGGGCTAACCTAACCTAAGTTCCTGAATGTTTACAAATAGTCTTTGGGTTTAAGAAGAGGCCAAAAGGGCTGAGTCAACTCTGACCATCTTAGCTCTGCCCCACATGCTTCAGCTTTCCCTGGCTTTGTGCCTCACCTCCTGTTCCGAACCGCAGTGTAAGTGAGTCCAGCAGGGTGGGAAATGAGCCATGGTATTCACGGCCAACAGTGCACACACACAGGGTATATTTCTATTATGCTCAGGGATGAAAGGAAAAGTAATGTGTATCATTTTTTGATTCAAGAAAAGCAATAATAAGAACCTGGATTCTGACTTAGTGGGGGAAAATCATCCATAAATCATTGGATGTGCTGATGCCCACATACTACTTTGGTTAAAAAAGCAACCCCACATAAACTCCTACTTTTCTCTCCTTGGTGTCCTAAAACTTTCATCACCCCGTTGCAGTGTATCTGTGGAGACCAGCGTGTGGTGAGTGGCCAGCTGCTCACAGGGTGCTCCGGTCACAGCAGCTGACCCGGCTCCAGCCTTCCTGGGAAAGGCCAGTTTCCCACTGCCCATCACCATTGTTGATGGTGAGGGTTTTTCCTCCTAAACCTCCATTCCAAAACTGAATCTGAACACTCTTCATTATTAACAAGGCAGAGCTGGTGAGGTTCCTTTGCACCTCTGTTCCTCTGTTACCTCAGCTGGATAAAGGTGCAGAGTAAGGGCTAGAAATAAATATAGGGAACCAAAGGATGAAACATGGTTTCCAACACCAAAGGAAATGTATCCCACGTAAGAGACAGAGGCAGAGTACCTCACTAAGAATTGGCCCGATCTGGCCAAGTAAGACTGCATGTGACATTCTCATGCATTCTTTTCTAAGTTAAGATATTCTGTACCTGCTGGTTGAAATATCCTCAAAAGGGTAGAGGATCTCTCCGTTGTTACAGATTTCGCAGATGAACCCCTTCTGGCTACAGAGACTGCAGCTGTACACGTGTGAGGTGGCAAACTTAATGACCTTGCCCAAGAATGGAGCCAGTTTTCCCTCTATCACCTGCAGAAAGACAAATGGGACAGGGAAGAAATTTGTTGAGAATACAAGTCTTGCAAGAAATGAAAGGAACTCCTTTCCTTTATACAACAGGAAAACCTCTAATTATAATTTCTCAGCAACTCTGAGAAAGAAAAGAGAATTTTTGCTCCAAAAGAACCTGGTTTAAACCACCAGAGGTTGGAAAATGAAGTTGGTGAGGCTTCCTTTGTGTTCCTCTTCCTTTGTAGTTGGTGGACAGACTGGGGACCTACTTGAACAGACCAACTTTACATTTATGGCGTGAGTAAGAGGAGTGTGTGGGTTTTCTAAACTAGGAAAATGCCAGTGTAGAAGTTTATCTTCAGTTTAAATTTCAGTAACACCTTTTCTTTGATGTACTCATGGGATAGATAGCTTTTCACCATCTCCCCCAAGAGTAAATGTAGAAAAATGTAGTAAATGCAGAAAAATGGGTTCCTTTTGCAGCTGGTAGGTACATAAAGAGGTTGCAATGTGGCCGTCTGAGGGCCATTTTAAGCTTATAATTTTAGTAGTGGTTAAAAAATTGTGAGAGATTTTACATTTTTTAAAAATCCAGATTTTTAAAAAATATATATACACAAAGATCTAGTAAAAATTAGATCCAACATGACGATGGTCCTGGCTCTGAATGGGGGCTTCCTATTCCTGATGAGGGACATGCTGTCCACTTGACAGCTGTCCCCACTAGGCCCTGGTATCTGCTTCCCCATGTTATTTCACCTGCCAGCTTGCAGATACCCATGGGTTTAGTGATAGTGCTTTGTTTGTTGGTTTTGTTTTTCTGAGACGGCCTTCTAATGGAGCTCTCTAATTTACTATGTAACACAGACTGGTCTCAAACTGGAGGTGATCCTCCTGCCTCAGTCTCCCAAGTGCTGAGATTATAGGCCTGTGCTATGACATCTGGCTAAACACTCATGAGTTTAAACTACCCACTTAGTTATTATTCATGGGCTTCAAAAACTTTAGCACTTTACATATTAGCAAGATACAATCTGCCTTTACTTTTCTGTCATCAATGCATATGCATATAATGCTAATTGGGGCATAAGAAAAAAACTGAGATTAAATTTGATTTGGGAATAGCTGAAAATAAACTAGAAGGAGCTACCTGGGTACTATCAAATGAATACATAGTTAAAAATGACTATTCTATATACAACTAACAGGGAAATAAATCACATGTGTAGGAAAATTGCAATATACAGGTGAATAATAGTGATTTGGGAATACAAAAATAAAAGAATAATGTAATAAAAAATGAAGCTGTACTGGCGATAGAAATTGAAATTATTTTTAAACTTCAGGAATACCATAATGACATACAAGTAATTATAACTCTAGGGAGAAGGACAAATCAGAGAAGCAGGCCAGTCATTTTATACATAGTTATGTCTTTGCATTTAAAAAATAATGTATGTTATCTCTGCACTAAACTACAGAAAGTAAATGGAAAAATTGAGTTTTCTGCTCTGTAAGAGTAGAGCTTTTCACTTAAGAATTTCACTTTTCAAAAGGATTAGAAATTACGCTGGCTGTTATCTGAGTCAGGCTGGTACACTTCACCATTCTTCAATTGAATTCTCTCTCATAACCTTTAGGAAGCTGCATGTAGACTGTCTTTCATTTCTGTTCTCTCAGAGACCATTCACTTGGATAAACCCCAGTCAGGCATGTTACACATGATACACACTTTCTAAGAAATAACCACTACTAAATCTTATACCCAACCACCAGTAAACACTTTCCACTGTGTTGCAGGATTATTTCCAAATTGTGGTAACAATATTGTAGTTGAGTTTAGATTTCCTTACTTTACTTTCTTCTTAAATAACCAAAGTTAATAACACATTTAAAGAGCAGCACCAGATATCGTAGAGTCTGGAAAGTAGGTGAGTATCAGCTGTTGGAAGAAACAGGGAATGGGAGGAAAACTTTGAGGGAGATAAAGGAAAAGACAGAGCATCTTGTGCAGAAAGCCTTTTCTCCCTCCAGAAGATTTCTTTGAACATTTTGAAGGTTCTTGAAATATTTCACCAAATTTATACTGCCAGCAACATTATATTCACTCCTACCTATGGACTTTAATAAGGTTTTGAAAGTTAATTTGGAGACTTATATGTTTATAATATTGTCTTTCTACCAATGAACCTGATAGTTACCTCCATTTATTAAACCTTTATTTATTATTGCTTACTAAAAATTTGTTTTCTTCTCCTGTATAAGCCATTCATTTATTACTTATTTCAAGGTTAAATTTTTAAATAATGTTTGTTCTTATTATCTACTACTGGGATATTAGATTATATTGACGTTTGTGTACATCTTACATATGACCATTTTCCTGTACTTCAGTAATGCTAATCACTTTTAGGTGATTCTTGTGGGCCTTCTGAAAGCAAAAAAATGGCTTTTCCTTTCTATCTCCTCTTTGTTTCATGTTTTATTCTATCACTCAAAGCTTCTAAAATAATATTAAATAATAATAGGGCAAGAGACTCTAATTGTTATTGAGAATCAAATTGGAAATTACAAAATCTACTGTAAATGAGTCATTTTCTCCATTAAACATTTCCCGTCATTCTTTACATTATTGATTCCCTCTTCATTTTTAACCCCTTTATTGAAATATAAGTCACCTACCATATAATTCAAGCACTTAAAACATGCAACTCAATGATCCTTAGTTTACTGATAGAACTGTATATCATTAACGCAGTTTTAGAATATGTCGTTCATCTTTCCCTAAATCCCCATACCCAATAATTACACCCATTTCTCACCTTCCCTGCTCTTCCAAGTCCTAGGAACCAATCATCTACTTTCTGTCTCTATAATTTGCCTATTTCATATAAACAGGATCATATAACAGGTGTCTTTTGGTGACTGGCTTCTTTTAATCAGCATGAAGGTTTTGAAGCTTATGCTATTTGTTTTAAATATCTATAATCTATGTCTCCCTTTCCCCCTCAGCCTACTCCAGGCGCTCATGGCCCTCTCCAGATTAATGAAAGAATGTCCTGATCTTATTTCCAGGCGCCAGCCTATTTCCTTTGGCCCACCCAGCACACCTGACCACTTTTGGATGCCACCGGCATACGCACACCACGATGCGTAACGGCACCATCTAATCCTTGGTAAATTCTTACTCTACCATGAACCAAAGCTCCTTTTTTTTTTTTTGGTACTAGGGATTGAACTCATGACTGCGTGCTTGCAAGGCAGGCGCTTACGCCACTGAGCTAAATCCCCAGCCCTGAACCAAAGCTTCTTACTCATTCGTCTCATACAATTACATTGTTCTGGACAAGAGTAAACTGGATCAAAGGGCCTTACATTTCTCCTGGCGTGCGAGGGCCCCGCAGACTGCTGCCGCACTTGAGCCCATGTCAGTTCCGTGCTGTGGGCGAAGGTTTCCGGCCCAGAACGTGCTCGTTTGCTCCTGTCCCTGGGGCCATGTCCTTTCCTTTTCTTAACACTTGTTTAAACGCCACATGGGCTCCGTGGCTTGGATTATTCTGGCTTCTCCTGGAAAGCCATCTTTGGTTACTTCAGCTGCCGCAGACCAAGTGTGCCTCTCCCTAGATACTTGCTTTTACATCAAGTATGTGATTATTCTGTTTTCCAGTAGTATACTGAACATACAGTCCTACAAAACTGGCAATTTTATATGAGGCAACCTAGAAAAATATATAACTTGCCTGAGGGCAAAGAGTGAATCTGCTACGCACTTTATCCCCTCCCTGCCAGGTACCTGAGTCTCTGCTAACTGAGCCCCGCAGCTTTTTTGCTTTTTCCCTTGGCTGTCAGCAGTCACATCTCGGGGTTGTCTTTATGTCGTAACAGTTTTAGTCACGCGGCTGTGTTGTTTAGGAAGAAGCAGAAAGAGTGGTGGCAGCTCAGTTATGGCCATGTTTCAAATGTCTGAAGCTGCAAAAATTTTTCCTTCTAGAAAAGTGAGGTAATAGTCTAGAATTTTAGAATTTATAAGCATTTCTTTGACATTATAGAAAGGAAAACATATAATGTTCCAACGGTGAGGATATATTTAAACCCTGTCTTTGAATACAACTACTGGCAGCACTGGGAAGTACTCTAGCTCTCTGGCTTCGGGGCTACCAGTCTAATCACTATGAAAAGCGGACTCTTACATGTGTATGTTTTGGGCAACTGCTCAAAGCTGAATCAAGCATCTTGCCTCTTTTTCCCCACCCCAACCTTACTCCTTTCACTGCTACTTCCTAGCCATCTTGGTGTGATTTAGATTAGGGCCCTATTCCACAAACACTGGGAAGACTGTGGTCTCAAATAAGACCAAAGGTGACCTGCTACCTTCAGGTTCCGGCTAAGAACAAAGAACAGAAAATACCTGCTGGGATGCCACTGACCCTGGAAAATGACTAGGGTAGGCAAAGGCAAAGTCTCTGGCCAAGAAGTACAAAGCTCTGAGTGTGGTCAGACCTGAGTCTGCTCTGTTGACCCTAGCCTGGTGTTCCCTGCTATCTCTGCAGTCCTCTCTGTAGGGTCCAGCATGGAGAAATCATGTGAACTGTGCACTCTTGCTAGAGCTCATCTAGGGGATTCTGATACCACGGAGGGCAAGCCAGGCCTGACAGGACAAAGTAAACCCCAGAGGTACTTCCTTCACAAAACTGCCCAAAGCTTATTTTAAAAAGAAACTACATAATCATGGTATTGTTTTCGCTTCTTGAAGACTTAGGTATATTTTTCCACTGCACAGTGGTCTGATACATGAAACCGAGAGGCTGACTTTCCAAAGTGCTCTTTCACTACTCAGTTCTATCTGGGTATTAAAGGCAATGGAACCGACTGGAAAAAGAAGGCTGATCCGAGTACTGGTTCTAGCTTATTCACTTTCCAGCTGTGACTCTGGCAAGCTACCTAAACTCACTGAGCTTCGGTTTCCTTAACTGAAAAATTAGGGTAATAATCTGCCTTGTAGGATTGAAAGACAGATCAGATTTAATGTACTGAAACTAACCTAACCCAATCCAGTGTCTAAGTTAGAGCAAGTGATCAGTAACTAACAGCTTACTACTATTTATGTTTACCTAAGCAGAAATTCTCAATCATTAAAACTCATCTCTCCTTTTATTTTATTTTTTCCTTCTTCTTCATCTCTCCTTTTAAACACATAGGATTTATAGCAGGAGCAAGAGAAAAAGGTATAAAGTTCATGTGTCATTTTCAAAAAGGCATCAAATTATTCTGTTTGGATAAGATCAACAGAAATTAAGAGAACACCATCAAATCCATTTTCCCCCAATACTGCTATAAGTAGAGACAGCTCTTGAACAAGCACACTTACTTTGAGACCAAAATGCTGGGGGAAGACACTTAGCACATGTCACACTTGATGTGAATCATTCATGTAAGATAGTATCTTAGCGACACCTGGAAATTGTCTTTCTTACGCCTTTCCTATTTGTAATTAAATGAGCCACAGGTTAATATAACTTTATAAGTATCCATCAAAAGTTGAAGGATACTTCATTTTTAGCATTATAAGCACAGTGGTTTTACTTACCCAGGTGGTCAAATGGACATGACATGAATGCTAGTGAATTGGACTTCCGATCTGAAGTTTGATTATCTCCATTTATTTCTCCCAAAGCTCAAGTCTATGTGACCAAAGTCATGATGATATGATTAGCAGAAAACATATGACGCCCTCCCCCCTTCACCTTGGTCCCTGCACTCGATCCCTCCGTATACCAAACTAACCTAATGCCTTGAGAAGGGGCAGATGACCAAGGAGAGGGAAACAAGTTTGTTTCTGGCTTCCATTAAACTTAATTGCTTATCCTAAGGAAGGTACCAGTCTGATTCATTCACTTGGGGAATGTGCATACAGGACAATTTCAGCGTGGTCATAGTGACTGGGTGTCCAAAAAATATGCAGTTCCATTTGTAATTTAAAGCTTTGCTATGTTATCACTCTGTGAGACAAGGACAAGATGCAGCATTATGCTGCTATCTTCTTCCAGATTTTGCTATTTTTCACTTTTGCATTCTCTCTGTAACTGTGTTGTTGTCACTTCAGATATTTCCAGAACTCAAGAGACTGTTGAATGTCAGCTTCTTTGATCCAGTCAGCTGACAAATACAACAAACATGCTCACCCTTCTTATGCAAAGGCAGCCCATGAAAGCTGCCTGGGTGAACTTACAGCTGGGGATACACAGTTCTCGCCCTCTTCTATTCTGGTCAAGATGGTCAGCATTGGAATTTGAGGCGTATGGCTTTCTTGCAGACTAAGACAACAGACTTTATTTGATTTACTTTCTTGCAGACCAATCAAAAATTACAATTAAGTTAAAAAATAACCTAGTGCTGCCTTTTCCAAACCACAGTTTCAGAAACAGCTGCTTATTACTCATGTGTGGCACCAGGAAATTGCAGTGTCATGTTCAAGGTCTGCAGCCAGTGGAGATCTGTGGGATTGGAAAGGGGCACAAATGATTCCTGTCAGTTTACCTTCACCCTTTTTGGGACCTCACAAAACTACAGGGAGAACAAGACAGATCACTAGAATGAAAAAAGAAAAGGCTCATCAAATTTCTTTATGCATTGGCTAATTCTTTCTTTCTGATTTGTCAATTTACCTTCTATTTCAAAATAAGTATGTCCAAGCCACTGAGTAAAATCTAGATTTTGGACTACTGTTAGCAATACTTTGATGAAGAGGCTGCTGCATTGGACAAATGGCTCCTTCTTTAAAAGTCTAACTCAAAGACCCAATTCCTGCTGAACAAACCCACCTGCCACTCACTAGGAACAAGCGTGTGGAAATGGCAGCATTAGAACTGTCACACACTGTGAAATATTTCCAATATAATTTAGCTTGTACTTGCTTGGCTAGATGACTGTGAGAGTTTGCATTTTGTCTCTGTGCCATTTGTCTGCATTAATAGGTGGGTAAAGTGGAGTCTAGTAACCTAGGCTGGGTGAGTCTACAGGAAGCTGGGAAAAGCAGTCTGTGGATTCTGCTCAAGTTTGAAAACCCTAACACATAATGAAACTATTCTGCATCTTCATTCCATTCTAAAATGTTCTGCTCTTACTCATAAACCCTTCAAAACAGAAAATAAAAAGTATATCACCAAAAGTATGTGGGATATGCCTATTTCAAAAAGTTGGGTAAAACTCTACTTTCCATAAATAACCTTTGAGCTCCTTATCATGGCTCAAGGCTGAGCTGTTTATACATAAACACAAAACCGTCAGTTCTCTACAAAGCTGCCCTTCCCCCAGTCCATTATGGAACTGGTCAACAGGATGTAGATCTTGGCTAATGGAGCATTTTGCTGAGGGACTGTTATGATGTCACCAATTAGCTCTTATCTGATACTCTCCCAAAGGTGATAGTTTCTACTAAGACTTTTGGAACTGTGATAATTTAATGTGATTTAAATAATTGGGTACATTTGTGAGTGGCCATAATCATTCCTCTCATATTACATTTTGCTTCCTGCTTAAAACTAAATCTCAGGGAATAAAAGATAAAGGAATTTCAATAGCAAAGACAAACCCAGAGTGTAACTTTCTTATTCAGAAAAATATATGGGATGGGGCCTATCTGTGACAATTTTTCTGCACTAAGTGCCTTGAGGGCTTAGCTTAGTCAAGCCACAATTCCATGGAACTTTAAAAATGAATTTGCAAAGACTAAAGGCAATGGCGTGGTTCAAATATGCTAAGCCCCAAACTGGCCATATGGTCTGATACAGGGGCATGGGTATTTTATACAGTGGTACCTTGGTACTGCTTGTTGATTGCTCTGGGAGGAAGAATGAGCATCAAAAAAATGACAAGCACCTGACAAACTGTTCAGGCTGAAAAGGGTAGCCATGCAGGCAACCGACATGACACCACCAAGTTCTAGCTTGCATGTTAAATGCCCTATTCAATGAGTTTCAAAGTCCTAATGTATGACAGAATGGGAAAAAACAGACAACAATATCACAAATTGAGACAGTTCCTGAAAATTCCCAGCATGATCAGAAGAATTCTGCTTCTCTGTTAATTAGTTTTATGTCTGAAATAAATCTGATTTAAGTTTCTAGTATTCATTCTTGGCCCTAAGTTATAGCATTACTGATTCATTGGATAGCAAATGAGAAAAATTCCTAAGCGGTCTTTGTAATCCTGTTTCCTTATTTAATACAGGAAGAACCTGAGGCCCAGAGAGTGGACAGAGCTGACTAAGGTCACTCAGCTTCCAAGTGACAGGCGGGCTTTCCTTCTTTAAGCACCCTTCACAAGGACAGGGCCCTTGTGAGGGCTTCCGGGCCAGAGTGCAGCCTGAGGGTCTGCATCAGGCCCAGAATTCCACAGCCACACGAATCTATGGTCTGCGGTGCTGCCAGGTAAAAACACCAATGTCTAAACCCTGCCGCCCTGCACCCAAGCAAGATGTGCATCCCATGTGGGTCAGGTTCCACATCCACAGTTCTGATCTGAATTGGACCTGCCTTTGGTTTATGGAAAGAGAACACACAAATTCTAACTGTATATTCACAACCTGTATAATTTTCTGTATATGGAGATGATCTTAGTGTCTTACTGGTTAAGCTACTGGGGAATTCATAAAGTAACTTGGAATTCTTTGAGAAAAATGGCCTTCCCATCAATTTAAACCCTAGTCTAGTTACCAGAACTTGGAGATGTAACTTTATAAGGAGAAAAGCAACTGCAGCTGGAAAAACAAAGCAAAGCAAAACAGTGGAAGAACTAGGGCTCTTCAGAAAGGATTTGAGTGGCAACAATGTGAATACCTGTTTTTAGTGACATGGAGAAATAACAAGCCCCAAAAGCAATGTTACTTGATTAGGTAAGGAAATGACCCACAAGAAGCAATCAGAACACTGCTGGATGTGGTGGTATGTGCCTGTAATCCCAGCACTCTAGGAGGCTCGGGCAGGACTGCGAGTTCAAATCCAGCTAGGCAATTTAGTGAGACCCTGTCTCAAGGGGGGTGGGGCAGGGTTAGGGATATAGCTCAGTGTGAAGACCTGGGTCCAATTCCTAGTAGTGTACTAAAGAAGAAGGGGAGAGGGAAAAAAAAAAAAAAGCCAGGATACACATGAAGGCCATAGCAAAGCAAGGAAGAAGTAGGGAAAAGATGCAAGCAAAATAAGGTTACACAGAGAAAGCCAATTCAGACGCTCACAAAGAGAGAAAGAGAAATGGGCTGCGCTGATTGTGATCTGAACTGTGGCAGAGTGTGGAATCCTGGTTTGTTTCCTAGTGATGGCCCTCCCTAAGCCAGAAGTTGGACGACCTTTTCTTAGGTCAACTAACTTCTCCATGCCTCTGTTTCCTCATCTACAAATAAAGTGATTATGCTAAGTCATTCAAAACGAAATGATCAATAAGGATTCCTTTCAGTCTGAAGATTCTATGATTTTGTGATTAACCAACAGGGAAAACATCAAAAGGAATTTTTTCAATAGCTCAGGAATGTAGAAAGGGAATATCTGGGGAAATGGATAAAAGGTGAGTTTAACCAGACTAATTAGAAGATACCCCAGGAAATTTTCGACAGAAGTAAAATAATGTCACCAGCTTTTCATTCCCTTGCTTGCTGAGTGCCATTCAAAGGGAGAAGTAAGGTCTTTCAGAGACCATCTCCGCACAGGTGTGCAACCAGATATCAGTTTTCCTCTGCAAATCCCTCCTCTCTTCAGTGCATTTAGTTAGTCAATGTTTAGCTAGCACTTTGGGGATGAAAAGTACG
Organism: Dolichotis patagonum; assembly: GCA_004027295.1. Classification (NCBI taxonomy): domain Eukaryota; kingdom Metazoa; phylum Chordata; class Mammalia; order Rodentia; family Caviidae; genus Dolichotis; species Dolichotis patagonum. The sequence continues at coordinate 12,392 of PVJX010032671.1, forward strand.
ATATAAGGGCTCAATATTATTATTATTACTTAACACCCCTTCTGGGACCAGCAATGCCTGGGATTAAATGAGTAATGTGAGTTCTGGGATAGAGGGCTGTGATCTAATGAATTGCTGGGTCACAGATGGAGAAATACAAACCTTGCACAAAAACTGAAAGAGGTGCTCTCTATGAGCCTGCACACCAGATCCAAGATTGCTGATAATTTTTATTCTGTGCTTCAGGCATCAATGAACAGTAAGCACCACTTACAATGCAGTACTTACCACGATTCCGCACTTCCTGTTTCTCTAGAGTACTGTCCTGGGTGCTGGTGGTGTCTGTATGCCTGGGAATATGTAGAGTCAAAGTATGGGTTCAAATGCATGGGAATTTAGTATATACGAAAGTAGGAGCAGTTAGTTAGTAAATGCTGTTGGGGTAACGTTAGCCATTGGGAGAGAAAGTAAAGTTGAATTCCTAACTCATCTCATAAAAACGTGAAATTTTTTTAAAAACTTACATAAAAACTGTAAAAACTGAAGAGTTCAACAAAAAAGCCATGAAAGTATTTTTAAAACATAAATATTAGAGAAAAAATATAAGAAAAACATTTATTGTGGACTGAATATGATCAAGTCATGAAAGTGGTTTTTTTTTTCTGGTACTAGGGATCAAACTCATGACCTGGCACTTGCTAGGTAGGTACTTATGCCACTGAGCTAAATCCCTGGCCCAAAAGTGATAAATATAAATAAAATAAAAAGTACATAGCAGAATACCATTTAAAAATAAGGTAACTGGGAAAATATTTCCTATTTAACATATAAAAGAGATTTTTCAATTTAATAAAATCAACAATATAAGTTAAATGCAATTAAACAGGTAATTCACAAAATTACAAATGGCCAATAACATAAAAGATATGCTCAATCTTACATTGGAAAAAATTGAAATTAAACAACAGAGTAAGAGTTTTATCAGAATGGCTACAATTTAGAATATTAATAAAGAAAGTTAATATAGAAAGAGAGATACTCTAAGACACTAAGTGGAAGAATAAATTGGTTTCACCTTTTCAAAAGGTAACTGGCAAGATCTATCAAATTTCAAAGCATTCTCTTTGACCTATGGTAGCACTGTACTTTAATGAGTTTACACTGAAGACACCGCTCCCCAACTGTACCAGGAAACGTGGACAGGGTCATAGCGGCACAGACCCTAACGAAGAAAAACTGTCACAGTTTAAAATCGAATTAGGTTTAAATCACCCCAACTTATGTAACTTAAATCACTTTAGGGAGAAAGTAACTATACTATGTAGCCAGCACAAAGAATGAAATAAACACTGTGCCCTGAATGTGCACGGCGTCCAGCGTCCACAGCTGGGAAGCAGAAGAGACCAGCCACGGAAAGTTGTAACGTAATCCTGTTCAACAAAACTTTATCACTGTAAATATGGAGGATTATATGAAGACACAGACCGGCTCAGTTAACGAAAGCTTCCTTAGGAAGCAGGGGACAGAAGAGACTTTAAAATGTAATTCTGGGGCTGGGGTGGAGGGAAGTGGTACAGCAATGGCCTAGCATGTGTGAGGTCTTGGGTTAGGTCCTCAACACTGTACGATAAGTACATAAGAATCTGTATTCTTTGATTTTTTAAATAATTAGGAAACATTCATAATGTGTTCAAACTATAAAAAAAACAAGCATGGCTTTAGAAACAGAGAAACATAATTTGCATATGCATATATGTAGACATTGTTAAAATACAGAAAATCTTCATTTTTGGTTTTTATAACTTACATTTTTTTTTCTTTCTTTTTTTTTAAGGCAAGGTCTTGCGATGTAGTCCAGGCTGGCCTCAAACTCACGGCAATCCCCCTGCCTCAGCCTCCTGCATACTGGGATTACAGGTATGCACCACCATGCCCAACTTTCACTTATTCTTAAACACATGTTTATTTTCACAAAATTTCCTATCAGCGAACCTGCTGTCACTGCATCAGATTTGACGCATATATCCACGGAGACCTGCTATCTAAGCAGAATGCTCTCTTACTTAGGAGTTGCTCAGGCTTGGAAGGTAACACTGCCTAGTCAGTCAGGATGATTTACAAGACATGCAGTGTCAACATCCGTATCTAATACCCGGCAATTTCAGTTTGGTTTCTGTTTACATAATTATCACTAAAATCTGGACATTTAATTTTATCTCTTTAAATACCAGCCCAGGAGTTAGTACGCAATCAGTTAGGAGGCACAGTGTTTTCAGAGAATTCACCTGAATGTTTTAAATGCCCTCACCCAGCTGACATGCACTTCCTGGGCCAGGGCTTTCTCCTTCCTCACGGCTTCCAAGGACTGCCTTCCCTCAAGCACCTCCAGCTTGAGCACCCAGTTGGTCTGCTAACATGTATCAGTTTCAGATTGTGGTTTTTTTTTTTTTTTTTTGATGAACAGTTAAAGCAGGAGAAAGAGGATTGACATCAGATTTTAAAATTCATTTTCCACCTATTCAGAGGTCCCAATAATTCTGCACTACCCTGGGTACTGCATCGAAGTATGTTACCCAGTTCAAATGTTTTACCACTTAGTTCGACGTCAGTGCACTCACTGACCTGTCCTAGATGTGCCTTGAAGAAACAAATGAAAACTTCAAATTTACAACAGGTGGACATTCAAAGATATGATCAGGTTCAAAGAAAAAGCTTTTTAATATAGTGTTGAGAGGTTTGGCAAAATCTAAATGGAGAAGAGCACTAAGAAAGCAAGCCAGTGCAGCGCCGACCTGCTGGAGGGCTGAGGGCAGACGTCTGTGGTCTGCTTAGCACCTACTGTCCTTGTACACCCCAAGAACCTGCCTCTTGCCACTCCAGCACCTCTGTGCTCCAGGCCAAGAGACATGGGAGAAGGCTCGCGATTCTGAAGAAGGGGAAATACTGACCAGAGCAGAAGCTAGTATGAGTTGTAGAGGTTTCAGTTTTCCTTGGCTTCCCTGTCTTCCTTGAGTGTGGGAAACTGAAGAATGATTCTACTTAGTCCTTCATAATCTTATTTTCTGTAGTGAAGACAGTTAAGCTAATTGAAACTCCAAGCAGTTGTGGACTAGCTTAGGTAAAGCAGAAGAGGTTCATTTATTACCTTTTTAAAATTACATCTTTAAAACCTTAAGTTTAATATATTTAAGGAAAAGGGCACAGACTTTGTTTGCTGCTGCTACCTTTTGTTTTCAGTGCTGGGGATTGAATCTAGGGGCTCACGGCTGCCAGGCAAATGCTCCGCCTCTGAGCTACACTCCCTCCCTACACACAAATCTTCAGTGTCTAGCTCAATGAACTGTAAAATATGCTCCCTTGGCCTCGGTTCCAAGTACTCCAACTCACTCTTTATGCCATCAGCATAGGGATCTCATTAAAATTCAGATTTGACCAAACAATAAAAACAACAATAATGAAATCGGCAACAATCACCACCATCCCTCAGCAGTGATTAACTGCTTAACATGTGCTGGTCACCATACTAAGCTTTTAATTAGGATCCAGTTTAAGATACACAAAGCACTTCCAACACTGGCAGACACATAGTGAGCATTAAATAATCATAACTATTAGTACTGTTCTTTGCAAGATCCCTAAAGGTCCAGTTTTTTTTTTTTTTTTTTTGTACCGGGGATCGAACTCACGACCTTGAGCTTGCCAGTCAGGCGCTTAAGCCACTGAGGTAAATCCCCAGCCCAAGGTCCAGTGTTTTTATCATTACCAATTTTACAGGAGCTGAAGCTAAGGTTTAGCAGGTTACGACTACGTCCAAGGTCATCCAGCTTGGAAGTGTAGAGTGGGCAAGTAGACTCCCAGAGCCCAAGCCCTGGTCACCATGCTGTTATACCATGTGTGTCAAGCTGGAGTTTCTTCCATGAAGAACCCCTCAACTCTCTTGTTCCCCTACAGGAGGAGATGCTAATCACAGCTTATTTTTCCACACTGGGTTCCAGTCTTGTTTGCATGTTGCCTGCTTGTGCCTGAAAAGGTTAGGTCACAACAGCTACTGTTCAGTGCTACCTACTATCATACACAAGTTCTGGTGCTTTCTGCATTTCTTTTTTTTTTTTTTTTTTGTACCAGGGATTGAACCCAGGACCTCACACTTGCCAGGCAGGTGCTAATGCCACTGAGCTAAATCCCCAGATCTGCACTTATTTTCACAATTCGCACTGTAACTTAAGTATTATTCTAGTTTTACAAATAAGTAAATGGGATATGGACAGATTAGGGACTTTTTGATCACAGTCAAGATGCATTCAAACTGGAATTTGGATTCAGGCCTGTCCGATCTCAGTGCTTGGTTCTCCCCCTTCTGCAGCAGTTCTTCTCCAGTCCTATCTTACACAACTGGCTCAAATGCTGTCTCATTTCCAAGGGGTACTGGCCCCTACTTAGTCCCTTCTTGCTCCATGGCCATCCGCAGTTCTAAACAGATCGCTTGCGAAGGAGAAACAGCTCTTGTCCCATTTCTATTTTAGGCCTTTCCAAGTGTGTTCAACCTTTGCATTCAAAAAGCTAAAACTGAGTATTTCTGAAACATTCCTGCTGCAGGCTGCAGATATAAACATTTAAATTGCAACTTTGTCCTAACAAAATGGCAAGTCTTCAACCAGAAGGGGTATGGTCTGAGGGAAGGAGCAGAGGGCACATGGAGAAGCGGCTGCCAGTCACATACCACAGGCGCTTTAGGACTTTGAGGGAACATGTGTTTCATGAGCTCCGGGGCCATGTGTCACTCCTGGGAGATGAGCCCCTCAACTCATGACACTGAGGACAACGGGGGTGAACTCCATGGGCAGCCAGAGCGCCGTAAGGGGCAAGCTTTGAACTGATCTTGAAAAGTGTTTTATCACTGAAATGACTAGTATTCTTGATTATGGATGGTAAAAAAGTACAAAAACACTGGAATATCTGTACATGTTCAGCTCCTTCTGTCAATCAAAAGTGGGTATTAATGTGCCATCAGTAAGTCTGCAACCCCAGAGGTGATGGCTGACCCTGCAGCTGCTTCCTGACCAGTGCTGGCAGCATTTGGTTGTGATCATTTCATCCTATTTAAGGTTATAAAATAAGTCAATTCTTTACCTTATGAACTTTACAAAAATTTAAATTATATCTGTGTTTCTTTCAAGTCCCAAATTAGAAATTCTAAGTAAAAGCAAAAAGTCCACTTGGTACGCACAATAGTTAAAATAGTTTAAAAAGTGAATTGAGTTGATAAAGTGATTATGAAATTGACCCGGAAGAGTAAAAATGTCAGACATAAGTAAGATAATTGTTTAAAACAAGAATATAAGGATGTAGGGCTGAGGGTATAGCTCAGTGGCATGGTACCTGCCTGATAAGTGTGAGGTCCTGAGTTTGATTCCTGATTCCAAAATAAAAGTCAACAACCCCCTCTCAAATATACGTATATATTTATGTTAACAAATGTCAAAATATAAAATTCAAGTAAGTGATACTGGCACTGAAATTGCTACTGAGGAATATAAATGATTGCTCAGAAATACATGCCGTTAGATTTTAGTGAATGCAGTCTGATCACCCAAAGTCAGCATAGGAGGTGGCCTTGTGTGTGTGTGGCACTGAGAACTGACCCTGTGGGTGTGCTATCACTGAGCTATGTACGCAGTCCTTCACATGTGTCTCGCTAAGGTGCTCAGGTGGAACTGGAATTTGGGATCCTGCTGCCTCTGCCTCCCTTGGTGCTGGGATTACAGGTGTGTACCACTGGACTCCAGTGGGAAAACACTAAAAAAATGGAGCTTGAATGCATGATTTGCCCATGGGGGAGGGAATTGAGATATATCACTTTGTACCAAAAAGTAAGATAAATTTCACAAATTCATTAAATTATTGAATTACAAAATATTTTTAGTGCTTGGGATCAAACCCAGGGTCTTAGGCATGCTAGACTCTACCACTGAGCTGTACCCCAAGACCCTAAAATAAACTATTAAAGCAGCCAAGAAAATGCAGACAATGACATGTGAGGATAGAGAAAGGCTTTATATGCTTTCAAGCCACAGAAAAAATTACACAGGGGAGAAATGGACAGATCTAAATCCATGAAGTTGAAAACTTGTGTTTACTAAAAACACCATGTATAAAATTCAAGGGCAAACAACAAAACTAGGGATAGTATCACACGTAAGGTGCTGACAGCTTTAATATATAAGCTAAATGAAAAACAGACTGTCCAAATTGGGCATAAAATGGGATAAATTCATTAAAAGTAGGTGTAGTCATAAATGCAGTACAAAAAATTTAGTCTCACAAATAATAAAAGCCTCAATCCCTTTTTGCCTCGAAAATTATCAAATGTTTGTGTGGTGTTTTCAATGACAACAGTTAATGTTCTAGTTTTTAATGACAATAGTTCATGTTCTAGTGATCTGAAAGGAAAATATACTGTTGGTAAGTACAAATATACCCAGGGCTTTAAAAAAACAGTTCAAATCTGTCTGACTACAGTAGTTCCTCTTTTAAAATCCCCTTAAGTTAGAATACAAAAGTGATTCTGTACAAAAATGTAATTATAGCATGTCATTAATAATAAAGAACTGGGAAGCCCTAAATGTCCTCTAAGAAGGAAAACCAACTATGGCAATGGGATCTTGTATAGGCGCTCACAATAGCTGAGGGCCTGACTTGGGCCACCAAGGGCTGGTGTCGGAGCTGCACCAAGCAGCCTGGAGGATTATTTTCTTGTTAGCAACTGTCCACGCTTTCTCAAGTTCTCTGAAATCAGGAAAAAACAAATGAGAGGAACAACTTTTTATAAAACAAAGTGGGGTCCACAAGGCCCTCTGAAGTTCTGTGCTCTGTCCCGCGAGGCCGGTGCTGAGGCACAGCACCCACCAGGTCCTCTTTCTGCTCCCTTTGACTCCAGGGTCCCTTTCTTCAAGTTCCCTTCCCTTCCCCGTTCTCTCCAATCTGGCCTCCTTGTTTTCTTCCCTCAGGCCCTCCTCTGCTGCCTTCCTGCTTACCCTTAGGCTTGCTAGTGCGTCCTGGGAGTAACACTGACTCCAAGGCCTGGTTCACGAAACAATGCAAGGCATCTTTGGGTTAAATGTGAACTCAGTCATTCACAGTTCTATGGCTGAACTGCATTTTTCAGTGGTTATCCCTGTAGACTCAAACCCCTTTACAAAGAAACTTAAGGAGAGCAAAACACAGGAAACACAGCCAACTGCCAATAACATATTTTAGTCGTTTGGGGAATGGGCAGCTTTAGAAACCACAAATTCCTACTTATGCAAGGGCTACTTGAGCCTTTCTTTTATTGCTTAGTGACAGAAGCCTGGCTCTTAGACCATGGTCAGAGTTGCTCTCTCTTGTTTTTTTTCCTCACTCTCTGAAACAATATAAAGGGGTTATCACAATGGGAGTTGGGTAATCCTACAGCTCTAATCAAATAATAAAATTATTTTCCACTCACAGCATGCTTCATTCAGACTAAAAGGCAGATATAAGTGCGTGACTTGGTACTGCCGTTCTGGCTCTGAAGTTCAGGTATAGTCAAGCATACATTATAAACGTGGGAGGGAGGCTACCCCGCTGTGGCTTTACCTCAGCGGGCAAGGCTTTGGTACCCTGTGCTCCGCTGGGTGTTCAGTCTCCTTTCTCCTGGGAGGTTAGGTGCCAGTCACCAAGACAGGCATAACACAAAATCAAAGAGTTCCAGACAGCTCTTTTCTGTCTTTAGATCTATTTTGATGATAAGGATTAGGAACCACACACCAGCATTCACTGATCTTCTTCTTCCTCCTCCTTTTCCTTTTCTTCTTCTTCTTCTTCTTCTTCTTCTTCTTCTTCTTCTTCTTCTTCTTCTTCTTCTTC
>PVJX010032672.1:0-20249 GCA_004027295.1 Dolichotis patagonum
TCAAAGCAAACACTTATTGCTTCTGTGTTGTGGGAGAAAAAGTGAATTAATGCATATAAAACAGAATATTTGACATTTTCTCCTGAAATTTACTCTCAGTCTCCTGAAAGATAAACATGTAAAAGTGAGACTTGAGCACTCAAATCAAAATCACATAGGTTGAAAGAGAAGAAAAATTCAGTACTTGGTTAAGTAATTATTTTTCTGATTGGGAAGCAAAAAAATGTGGATCAGAAATCTGTCAAATATTGAGATGTTTTTGTTTTAATATTATTCTATTTATGTCTTGATAATTTGTAAATATATGGAATATCATACACACAAGCTCAGATTTAAATTCAATTTCATACTGTTTTCCATTTCTGTTTTTATCCCTTCTTGCTTGGTTTACACAACTGTACTGGATACAATAATCCATCTGACACCAAGTATCTAAATTGCAAGCGAAACACTTGGAAGGAACCTGTATTCATAAGGAATTTAAATTTAAATTTAAATTTAAATTCATAAGGAACTAAATAATAAACAAAAAAACCCATAAATGTTAGGTTGAAATTTCCTACAGTATAAAGAGAAGAATCATTTATAGGCTGGCTGATAATACAGAAACACTACAAGCTACCTATTGATATTAGATTCATTTTCCCTATTAAATGTGGTCAGACTTAAGGAAGATGTGTAATATGAACTTGCTCAGTGATTAGTAGAATTAAGAATTGAACTTCCTTTTTAAAAAAAATCTGAATACTACATCTTGTCACAATGTCAGTCTGACAAGTGTATTATTTCTGAGATGAAAAGAAGACACAAAAGACACAGGTAAAGCTAGGTTAAACCCATGATTCATTTTTTAAGGTTCTTTTTTGAAAATGTAATTGATCTTTATGATAGATAAGCAAGAAGCAAATAGTCTGTATTTTTCTTTCATGAATAATTTTCTTTTCTAAACCATACCCTTTTCTTATAAGCAATTATAGCTATTTATTTGATTCATATAGTACCAATTTACTTATTAGGACATTTAAAAGTGAAACTTCAGGCAAAATACATTTTTGGACTTGTGGCTTGTAACCTTTGTTGAACTCTTAAGTCAAATGAGAACTTCTTTAAAAAGTTCTGATATCCAGACTACATCCACATACTAATAAAATTAAAATTGCTGGGAATGGATCTAAAAGGTCAGAAATTTAAAAAAATTCTCCAGATAATTGCAATGTGCAGGGACAGCCATGGTTACATTTAAGAGCTTTAAAAAATTTTACGAGCACTGAAATCATCTGAGAATATGGTTGCAATGTGGATTATTCTTCTACAGGTCTAGAATATGATCTGAGAGTCTACATTTCCAGCGATCTCTCAGTGGTGGTGAGCCTATAACACACATGTGTTATATTTTTCTTTAAAGACAGAATATGTTAATGTACGGGTTTTTTCTAAACTAAAATGTCAATATTTAGGTTTCATTGAAACGTTAGCACGTTGTGATAAATAAGTGGAATTTGTGTTGCAGTTTGCCTCTCAAATGCTCAAAGGTTCACCATCACTATCTGATGCTAATGCTACTTGGAGTAATGAGGTTATAAACTGTACTACACATCTTGCATTAGACCAGCCATATTTTAATTGATAAGGGCCAACAGGGCTACTGGTCCCAGTATTGCTCAGTTCCAGTACTGGGCAACTCAGTTATAGATCACTGAACTTTATCAATCTACATCATGAAAAGATCAAAGCATACTCAGATAGTTATTTTGAAAAACAATATAAAAGCATGGAATGCTTACCAACAAGTTTCCAATCAAAATGACCATCATGTAAAAACAAATGCATGAGGATTGACCTGCTATTTCCATGCAGTCCCACAAGGTCTCTATCCATTCCCCACAAAGAATTCGGAACACAATTAGGTAGGAATGGAAGAAGTCGTGCATGTGCCAGCGTGGAAGCTGACAGTCCTTGTCTATGCGACACACACATTGTTTGTAACTCTCACCAAACAGCTTCATGCCAAACACAGCAGAAAAGAAGACGAATGTGAAGAGCAGCAGGATCACGTCTTTCAAGGCCATTAATGAGTTATTAAGAGTCAGCATCAACTTCCTAAACGTTGGCCAGTATTTCCCCAACTTGAAAATTCGTAACTAAAAGAACAAGAAGCAAACAACAACAACAACACAATCCAGTCAGTGTTCATTATAATGGACATTCAAAATTTTTATCAGCACTATACTCAAAAGTACATGGCCTTTAAAGTAACATTCAGTGTTAGGCATTAGCACTGAGTGTTTATTTTACATAAGAGCTTTAATAAAACTTACATATTATAAAACTTTGTTCAATAAATCAATACCTAATTACTTCTATTGATCAACTTGTCAATTATTAATCAATATTATACTCATAATTATTAAAATTTTATGTTTTAATATTTGGTAAAACAAGTATCCATTCTTTGATTTGCTTTTCATAATATACTGGTTATTTTTCCCTGTTATGTCACACTGTTGATATTGAAAGTTTTTCAGGATCCATTGAATTCCATTGAAAATTCTACTAAAAAATTCATATGTCAAAGGCCAAGTACAATATTCCATGGTTAATATATATACTACCTTTTTTTCACCAGATATCTCATTTGTATTTAGATAGTAAAAAATCATGTTAAAATTTTGGTTACTATCTTACAGTATAAATGCAGTTATCTGAAACCCACACATAATTTTAATATATTTTACACCTTGACATTTTCAAGTAGATACAGTATTTGGGTTTTTGGATTCAAAAGTAAGACTTTACATTTACTTATGTAAAATTTAATCATTTTAGGTCCAAACTACTACTATGCATCAATATATTTTAATATTATCATTTAAGATTTTTTTGTTGTTCTTGCTGGCCTTACTCATCCATAGATTTGATATCTGTATCCTCTCTGTATTTCTCTTGTTCATTGTTTAAGTTCATTGTCAACAATTTAAGGCAGGGTTCTGAAGAAGCTGCTGTCTAGGCAATAATCATTTGTGTAAGTACAAACCTGCTACATTATTTCTTATTCTTGCTACATACTTTCAATTTGTCACCAGAATGTGACAATATGCTACTTACTGAATGCTCAACATGTTCATAAATATTGTTCTAACATACTTTTTCTTTATCTAGTTTTCTAATTCTCATTGCTTCCCTTATTTGTAGACACATGGGATTCTGAACTAATAAATTTCAGTGTAACATTAGATTTTTAAAGTAAATACTCTACTCCAACTTTAGAAATGTTTAGAAATGTTTAGAAATGTTTTAGAAAGGAAATGTACTCATTTCCTTTCCCATTCCATTTTCTGGCATTCCACTTCTAGAATTCTTCACTGTCTTGCTTTTAAAATAATATTCAATTATGCTGACTCTGGCTTCTCTAACTGCATATGAAATTTGCTGCATATATGGCACTATTTACTTTAAATGTTGGATCAAATAACAGCGTTGGAAACAGCTTTCTTTTCACTAGGTTCTTTACATATGGATCAGTTCACTGAATACTTCCACTTTTCCGATGGGAAAATTTTACATTGCAAACACCTCATTTTATGTTTGATAAAACTGAGATAAACTGATAAAAATTACAACTTGGATTCTACTTACTATCTTTAGTTGTCGAAAATCACCCAGTCCTTCAATATTTGCTAGATAAAATTCTGCCAAGCCAAATAACACAATTATGCTGTCAAAAACGTTCCATCCTACTTGGAAATATTGATATGGATGCATGGCAATTATTTTAAGAATCATTTCTGCTGTAAAAATTCCAATAAAAACCTAAATAAAAACAAAAACATGTTAGTGACAATTATTCTAACACTTATATTAGAAATGTCATGCAGGAAACCATAACACAATGTCAACTTTTCACTCTCACTTTCCTCAAAACTCTTCTCAAGATCTGGTTAGTTTCAGAGTCTGCATTATGACAAAAGATGCACCATTATATCTATCTGTCCATGTCAGACATCATCTATGAAATGTTTAGCCATTTTAATAAATGGCATTCTGCCAAGAAACAAAAGAATATTTGCGAGTGAAAATATTTCCATTTTTCTTTTGAGATAATTTTTCAACCTATGAATTTTTTCAACCTATGAAAATTTTTGAATTTTTCAAACTATAAAAGAAAAAAAATGTACATATACTATCCAGAAAAAAACAGTAAACCTATAGAAATCATGCTAATTTAGTATCTAGTAAATGTAGAGTTCAGAACTGATTGATATCAATTTGGTTGTTTGTATTAGTCCTAAGCAACTAAAATAACAATAAATGTTAGGACATATAAATAATAATTCATCTGGTTTAATGTGTTTGTTTTTAAACATGTGTAAAAGGACAGGTAAGTCTCAAAAATACCTTGTCAAAGTGATAATCTCAAATATGAGGCAAACACAAACTAAATAGATGGGGCTAGGCATTGCTTGAGGCAGGATTTGGGATTCAGAATTCAGATATCGGTGCCTCTTCTTCTATCTGGCTATTCTGATCTATGGGGCAATTTACAAAAACAGTGTATATATTTGAAGAGGGACAGACAATACATAATTTACATTGGGTGTAACTGAAAAGCTTGATGACTCAGAATCTGAAATTTAAACCACAAAATTTTAAATGCCAGTTCCTAAAGTACTTGATGATAAGAACATTTAGAAATTGGGAGGCTGGGCATATGGGGTGAAAGCATGAACTTGATGCTTTAGCTAGCAATAATATAATAATGTTCTGAAGTTATGACATAAAATAATGAGAATAATAATGAATCAAACAATAATAATGATGAAATTTCACATGAAAATAATACACAATGAGAGTCTTACCATGTTTCCAAAGATGAGAAGAGACAAGATGTCATCACTCATTGGATAATGCTCCAAGGCCAGAATAAGTATGTTTAAAATTATGCATATGATAAGGAAAAGATCGGTAAACGGGTCCATCATAATCCTATGGACAAAGTCTTTCAGTTTTAGCCAACATGGAGAACAATCCCAGATCAAGAAAGTTTTTGCAATCTTATACCAACATGATGGGCATTTCTTCCTGGATTTTTTAAATTCTGAAATGAAAGAAAAGTTAAACAATAGAAACTGTTTTACTTCTAACTAGTAAACAATTTTGACTTTTGCATGCAAGAGGAAAAAGGAAAATTCCAACTTGGAATTATCAGATTAAGAAATATAAATACTCTATGATAGTAAGAAAAGTGGACTAAGTTTCCTGTGTTTTATTTGTGTTTCTTGATTAGATAAATGAAAATAAGGAAAATTATGTATTAGAAGAAAAGTATTAAATATGTCCCAAGAAAAATATATGGAATAGAGGTGAGAACATTAAGATTTACAATTTGTTATATTTATTAACTTTACAAACTGGTGCCTTTCAATATTATTCATAATAAAGAATTGCAGGTTACATGTAAAACATGTAGAGATGAGTCTGGCAAGACGAGTATGTTATACAATTGCCCCTTTCACATCATGGAGATCAGGGTCAAATTCCCTTGTACAGCAGAAAATCTTAAAACTTAGGGACTAATGCCCTATTGCTGACTAGAAGTTTTACCCATAAAATAATCAATTAATATGTATTACTGTAGTATTAGTGAACATACATAAGAATCAGTTTTTTTGGCACTGTAATATGCCGTTTATCAAAGAGATAAACTGCTCATCTAGAGATGACCAGCATCATATGGAATTTTCCCCAAATTACTCCCAGCTGAGCTCACTTTAATAGCAACAGGAGGTGACTACAAAGTAATTGCAGTATGTGCTATTATTTGTTTTCCAAAGTTATGACTAAGTATTGCATCTTTACATTTGTTTGCATTTCTCTTCATTACAAATGCACCCATGTTAGGTCTGTGTTTATGTACATGATTTTTGACAATTTTGACTTTTTAGAATTAGTTTGTTGACATATTTTGTTGTAAACAAAAAACACTATTATCTATGTGTTCATGATTCATGAAACGTCTTTTTTTTAATTTTCTTAAGTATTTCTAGACTACATAGTCTACCTGCATTTTTTTAATTGTTAGAAATCTCTCCATAAATCAACATGTAAGAGGACACACACAGTTCAAGCTTGTGTGAGGCAAGGTAGGATTCCAATTCCTACTTTTAGTCACAAATCATACTCCAATTGTTTGATGTTAAAGAAAAATCTTTGTACTAATTGTTAACATTTTTCAATGTGTAAGACCATTTGCTTCTGAAGGTTTATTGATTGTTTATTTTAATATTAACATGTTACTTTAAAACTTTGGTTATACTCACAAAAATTTAAATTCACAAAAAAAAAGGATTTTTGTAAAAGCGAGTCTTAAAAATATGGTACCTTCTCTTGAGTGTCTGATTTCTTTCATTTTGGTTTTTTATTTTATTTACTTTACCTTCATTATGTACGGGAGTAGACTCTTCCAACATATCCAAAGAAGTGCTCAAAAAAGCTGGTGATCTTTTCTTCATTTCTATTTGTGTGCTTTTGTTCTGAAAATAAATTTGTACATATAATATTGGCTTCTACCCTTTAAAGGTCTTAGACCGCAACCATGAGAAAATAAAAACCTTCCTAAAAATACTAATTCTTACTTCCAGGAGTCTCTTTGGGTTCCATCATTTGATAATTTCTGCATTACTTGCAGTATTAAACTGATTTAGGATTATTTTTAAAAATGTCATGACTTATAGCCAATAAAATTTTATACTATGCATTCAACAATAAAAGTAAAAACCAGAGATTTTAGTGGTATTATTTATATTTCAGAAAGAAGTCATTATCCAGTGCAAGATTATGGTAAAATATTCAATTTCAAGCATACTAATGAATAATATTTCCCTAGCACCTTAAGTGTTTTTTTTTTTTTTGGTTAAGTGTACATTAAGTGTATATTTTAAAGTTCTCCTGGTGGAATTAAAATGATTTGCTTTCATGATAATAAAATAAATTATAAAGAGCATGAGGTAATGGAATAGATTTTAAAAGGCTGCCTTGGACAGAATATGTATGATACTAAACTAAGAGAAGAGGACATTCTGTTAGTTAGGAATGATTTCCTCGTTTCTCATGTCTTTTGAGTAGCATTTTAAGTTGTATTTTGCTTTGGATTTAACAGGGTTCAAAGGACTCATTGCATTATAAAGAAGTCAAAAGTCCTAGGTTTTGATGTAGACATTACAAGTCCTACACAATCTTCACAATCACGAGAATAGCCAGAGATGTCTTCAGTAATCAGGTGCAAAACTGCATTCATATTGGAGCTTTATAATGGAAGTATGAATAAGGAAGAACCTAGTGAATACCATACTTTTTGCATTCATTTACCTGCCAACATTTGGTGTGCTCATCTCGGCTTCAGACTTGCTCTCTGGATTTAGCCATTTTGTCTTCCTATTCCTCTGACTCCTTCTGTTCACTGCCTTCAGCACAGATTCCTCAGTACATATCAGTCAAAATCTTTCCTGACTATGAAATCCTTTATTAAAAGTTCTCAATGCATGCTTCCCTACTTTATTGTAGTCACCTCATTACATTGCATATTTTTAAAACAATCATATAGTGAGTCTTCTCATCTATTTATTTTCAGCTCATTTATTTGAAACATTTTCTATCAAATCCTGTGCTGTATAATTTCATATAAAGCACCTTATAAAGCATATATCATAGTACTATTGTCACATCAATGACATAAGTAATTTATTAATGTTCAGTTTGGTTTCATTTCTCAATTTTTTTCAGTACTGGGAACTCAATCAAGAGGTATCATATGGAGCTGTATTCTCAGACTTTTGTATTTTTTATTATGAGCCAGAGTCTTGCTAAATAGTATTAAGTTGCCTAGGTTGGGTTCGAACTGGCAACCCTCCCGCCTCAGCCTTCAGGAGTGCTGCGATTATAGGAGGGCACTACTGCATACAGCTGCACAATGCCTTCATAGTGCTTTGTTTCAATAAAAACACAAACAGTGGTTACACTTGTGTTTGGTTGGCATACCTACTAATCCTATTCTGATTTTAATTTATTTTTTCTTATATGATTTGTTAAAAATACTGGATCCCTTATGGAATTTCCCACATTCTCAATCTGGCAGCTTGTGCTTTTTCAGTGTAATTTAATGTATGCTTCTGTCTCTTATGCTCCCCGAAAAGCCAGCTATGACAGCAGGCTTACTAGGCTTAGATTTTGGATAATATATAATAATGCATGTTGCTTTGTCTTGCCTACTTATAGTATTTGGAAACACATAACTTCCTGTCTCAGGTGTGCAATTTTGTGTTTATGGCAATTTTATAGTATATCTTCCCATTAAACTATTTGCTTCATGGAGATAGGCAATGTATTTATGTTTGTTAAAGTTGTTTACCTTTTGTATTTAGTACAATGTTCAGTAGTGCTTTGATTTATTAGATAAATGAGCTGGAAGGATGTAAATTTAGATGTGCCAAATATTTTTTTAAGTATCTAGTTTTCTTCCTGAGCTTTTGGCAGTAGCTGACAATACTTAGGAAAAATTTCACCTGAAAACTGTGTTTACGGAATAATTCTGTTTTACCATTTGCCTCTAGAGCAAGGTAGTAAAGTGAACAGTGGAACTTCCTTTAGAGTGGTGATTCAGCATAGATCAAACCCGCATCAGAAACACGATAATGAGGACTGCATTTAAGAAGTCCCAGGTGTGGGAGTGCACATCTGCAATCCCAGCACTTGGGAGGCTGAGGCACAAGGGTTGTGTGTTCAAGGCCAGCCTTGAGCTACATAGTGAGTTGAAAGCCAGCCTGAACTGTACAGGAAGACCCTGTCTCAAAAACATTATATACATTTGTCACAAAATCTAGTACTCAAAAAACTATATGCTACTGTTATTATTATTGTTATTATTTTAATTATGCCTCAATACAGCCAAAGATGTAAGAATTTGTGTTCATGCAGTACTTCCATTTATATAATTGTGTCATTGGTTCTCTATAATCTTCATTAATAGGTGAATTTAGGTTGATAGGGAATAATTATAAAAATTTAATATCTGGTTTATACAGTGGCTAGCTGTATATTTGGTACATTGGATACTAAAACTCAATTTTCTATTAGGATACAAGGATAATTTTTACATCTCAAAGCGTTGTGACATATAATATGAGAATGTATGTAAATCATTTGACATTGAGTCAGGAATACAATAAGTAGACTATAAATGTCATATAGTATTAATTTTACATTATGAAATAATTTATATCTGCAATGTAAAGTTATTCAAAGACAGACTTTTCTATAAACATCAAGACTCCTTGTGTTGACTGGTATATGTGATAGTTTTGGTAAAAGCTATCTATAATATGAGGTATGATTCTCATACATGACAATATATTTCATGTGCATAGTTTATTCTAAGTATTTCATTATGTTTTATATATATTCTCTTTGGGTTTGAAACGGTCTGTGTTGAGTACTATGATTTTATAAATTTTCTAAAATAAAAATTTGAATTTTACCAATATTAATGGGTTTGCAAATACCATGAATAAATAACATGTCTAAAATAGACTGAAGCCTACATTTAACTGACTACAACATGGCGCTTTTAGCAAGTAGTACTGTAGCTTTCCGATAATATGAAAATATTATGTGTCTAAGAGTTCTTCCTCTAATTCCAGCATTGGAATTGAAATTTAACTGATCTTTAATCACATCAATAACTTTAAAAGTCCTCAGTATTTTGCACCTTATAAATATGTGTGCAAAGGTTTAAATGTTTGTGAACATGCTTTTTATTCTCATTTCCCAAAAATCTCTACATGATGAAATGTTCTAGGGCTGTTCCGGGAAAAGAAATTCTTTGCAACTGAGAGCATTTAATTAAAATTAAGAAATTTTATGTGATCCAAATAGCAAAGTGAAAGGAGATAATGCAAAATACTGAAATTCTTTCTAGGTCACAGCTAATAAAGGGTTTCATCTTGAAATAAGAGGACCATTATACTCTGGGAGACATTTGTGAGTAGCTTCAGTCCTTGAACTTCTGAAATGCCACTTGAGAACAAATTACACATTCAAAATATCATTCAAAGTTAATCATTCAATTTGAAGGACCCCGACTCATTTTTGGAGACAGAAAGCTTTTGTAGTTTCTTTTTCTGTGACTCACACATGAGTGACAATAGTCTCCTTTTAAGCATTTTCTTCATGCAATGCCTAATTACTTCTTGTCCAATAAAACATATGTGATGAACACAAGTATCAAGTCATGGCTAAGACCCTATGTTGCACCCTTTAGGCGTCACTTTTTGGATGATAATTTAATGAAATGGTTATATGAGGCATTAAAATTGCCTTCATTTTTTTGCCTCAGGAGGGACTTTTGGTATTAATGAACCTCTCAGCCAATGTTCCTAGGTATTTTAGTTAGTGTTGGACTGGGTGTTGATCCTTCACTTTTCCCTAACATTTTTTAATGTGGCAGGGTTCCCAAATATGGTTCTTTTCTAACATCTGTCTTCTGTATCTGTCTCGATGATTTCTCCACCTACTAGTAAAATAGTGCTTTTGAGAAAAGTTCCTTTATCACACTTACAACACAATTTAGATTTTTAAAAATAATTTTATACAACTTCCTTAATGTTATTTGTCAATCCTTTTGGAATCACATAGTGAATACATGAGTCTAGTAATTTGTAAAAGCATTCAAGCATAACATTAAGGTATTTTAAATTATAGAAAAGCATTGACATTTTTACTAATCATGTATTTGAGTGTCCTGTAGATAAAATAAGTCTCTATATATCATGCACTGTGTATATCTTGTTGAAGGAATTAGAATCAATTATATATATATATATATATATATATATATATATAATTGTTTATTTCATCCATTCTTTTGGAATTTCATCACTTTTAAAACAGGGAAGGTGCCACCATCATTTAGAATTCAACAAGAGACATTTTCCAAAGTTAATTGTAGTGTGTTATCTGATTCAATTTTGAGCTAAAAAAGTATATCTATATTAGGAGAAATCAATTCTAAACATATTCATAGTCTATCAGCAATGGCAATATAAATTTTGGGAAAGAAGTACATATTAAATATTTAAACATGTTGATCATTATCACAGTGTGTTACAGACTCCTATTATCAGAATAATTTTTGCCTAATCGTGTGCCACACAGATATGAGAATCTATCAGAAGGCAATATACTCCAAGACCTTGAGACAGAACATCTAAATATATGATTTTAAGAAGCATAAAAAGTTGTACCTCAGCTGCTTCATTTCCTTCTTGAAGTGCTTTTATAGTCTGTTGAAATTTTGGTTCAGTCTCAGTTTTTTCAGATGCTGCCTTTTTTTCTTCTTCATAGGCCATAGAAAGTATGCCTATAAACAGACTTGCCATATAAAAAGCAAACCAAAAAGTAACAACAACAAAAAATAGCATGTAGATCTTCCCAGATGCATAAAGAATCTAAGGAAAGGAAGAATACAGAAAAAAGGGTAAAATGTTATTTACCTATGTGTATTCTATTTTTAAATGAAAATACTATAATTTATTCATACTGATATAATTAAAATTGGTTTAGACACTGCCTTATCTAAAAATAAATGAAAATCAATTGTATATGTATATGTGAGTTGTAAAATACATGCTACAAAACCAACGGTGGAATTAGGCCAATTAATTCATCAAATTAATTGGGGATGAGTATTTGACTTTTATATCTTCATTATTGAAAGAATAATCATCTGTTTCTTACTTTTTCACTTACATATTTATTTAGACAGTCTTGCTATGTTGCCCACTTCCTAAGCTCAATTGATCCATCTGCCTCAGTCTCGTGAGCTGCTGGGCCTAGGAGAACATGAAACTGTACCTGGATAAAAATCACTGCCCTTGAGTGAAGACATTGACCAGTCTCAAACTAGAAAATTATTTTCTCTGCAACAGAATGTTTACATATTGAAAGTTGAGTCAAATCAGAGAATGTTATAGAGAATATTCTCCTTTAATCATTACGTTGTTGAAAAATAACAGCAAAGTACAAAATCAGGCACATACAAAGTTGAGGGGAAGTTAAGGAAAATTTATGAGCTTGTTGAAGTACCTGCTTTGTTGTAAAATGTTTAGATAAACAAGATGCGATAATCATATGACTTATGTGACCTATATGAGATCATGACAGTAAGCATATTAATGGACAAAAAAAGTAACTGAACATGAGACCCTTTTATTTCATAATAGTTAATTAACAGAGTAGATAATTCAAAGGTTTAGAAAATTACAAGCAGAAAATTATAAGTGCATAATCATGTCCATTATTTATTTCCATTAATTGAAAATATGTGAAAAAATTCCAGAAAGTAATGGGGACAGTGTTAAAGTTTAAGCATCCATTATATCAACACAAAATTATTATTTATGTAGAAAGTATGAGGCCAGGTTAAGCAACTTAGTGAGACTCTGTCCCAAAATAAATGTACAAAAGAACCTGGAGTTATATTTCACTAGTAGACCACTCAAGGGTTATATTTCCATTATTGAAAAAAAAAGACGAATGTTTAAAATATAATAGGAAATTTCAATATTCAATGAACATTTTGAATTAACTTGGAGTTATTTGTTTTTATTTTTATTTTTGTTTCTGTTTTGTTGTTTTTTTTGTGGGCCTGGGACTACAAGCAAAGGCCTTAACATTGATCTATAATACTAGCTCTTTTAGACTTTTTATTTTGAGAAGGATTCTAGCTAAATTGCCCAAACTGAGCTTGGGCTTGTGGTCCTTCTGCCCCAGCTTCCCAGAGTGCTGGGCGTAGGTGTAAGCTACTATGTCCGGCTGGGCATATTTGTTTTTTAAGTATTTTTAATAACTCCTGTATCACAGTAAACCAGTTATTTATAGTGAGTTAACATTTTTACCACTGAAATACCTCACAGTTCAGTCAGTCAAAATAAGTATGGTGTATTTGTGTTTTATTTTAAAAAGAAAGTTCTCTCCTTTAATTATAAATACTTTCAGAATTTAGAGCAACAATTTTATCTCTCATCTTTTGATACTAATTCTACTGTTTCGAAAGTAACATCATGTATTCTAGTATGGTACGACTTCTCATTGAAAAAAAAAATTTAAGAGTAGGAAAATTTATTGGAGAATAAGGATGGAGAACAAGGAATGGGTATAGCTTCCAAGAGACAGGAGGGGCTCCAAATGAGTTGCCAAAGAATCCATCTCTCAAAGGAAATTTTACAGAGCAAAATTATGAGACAGGTACAATGTGAGTCAAAATTACGACCAACCAATAAGATTACACGTATAGTTGCTTAGGTAATGCTGAATCTGTTCCTATTAGTATTGTGCAATTCTGAAAAACTACTGCACACATTACTAGATATGAAGGCAGACTCTCATAATTTTTGTGAATATAATTTGGTCTAGCTAACCTGCTGAACATCACAGCTTAACAATCAGAACCCTGTGGCACACAAGTTGTTTCTCCTTGTGATCCTGTGGTTGACTACTGTGGCTTACTATGGAGAAAAGCCATATTAACACATACCACTAGTCCAAGAAAAAGACCAAAATTCATATTTCACAGTGTGATTTCTGCTATTACTTCACACTATTGTGAAGCTTAAAAATTGTAAACAAAGGCATTGTAAGTCAGAGATTGTCTGTTGACCTTGTAGAATGGTTTTAATGAAGGAATGAGACACCATACACAAAAGCACAAAAGCAAAAAGCATGACAGCCTACATGCAGTTTGATATTCAATAATCCTGCTTTTCTTTTTTTCTGTCTTCAAACTCTTTCACATAGAGACTGTTAATACACTTTAGTACATTTGGTTGTTTGGGGGAGAGGATGGCGTGGTGACATTTTTAACTGCCGAGCAAGTTCTTCCCTTCTTACCTGGTGATAAAGTGCTTCAGGATAATCCTGAGCCATTAATCGAAATAGGGCAAGGAAGGCCCATCCAAAATTGTCAAAATTTGAGGAGCCACGATCAGGGTTTTTGCCAGCTTTTACACACACATACCCTTCAGGACACTGACTAAAGACACACAGAAAATGAAAGAAAATTAAAAAAAAAACTGTTTAGGTGACTTTCAGATTATATCCAAATCATGAACATGGAACATATGCTCTACGTGAATAACGCAGGGCTCCTCATTGCACAGGATGGAATTACTCTTCTCTCCAAAACTTCACAGGCAAAATAGTGCAAATCAGTTAGATTTTAGGTTGATACACATGGGTAATGTTAATTAAACTAAAATAAAAAGGAATCATTGAGATAGTTTTATAAAGCCTTTATATTTTTGTGTTGATTTATGTTTTAATTGATGAATAAAAATTGCATATATTTATTGTGTATAATATGGTCTTTCAAATACATACACATTGTCAAATGGCTAACTTGAGTTAAAGTATTCATTATATGACATGCTTATTATTTATGAGATGAAAACACTTATCTTCTATTGTCTTGGAAATTTTACAAACAAATATAATATATTGTTACTAAGTATAGCACTATTTTTAAATTCAAAAGTCACAGTGAAAATACAATTGTAGGAAGATAGTACTGATAAAAATAAAACTGTGAAAATTGAGACTTTAATTTTCAAATGATCTTATCTAAAACTCTTGGATTCCATTATTTAATGGTGACAAAACATGTACTACATTAATAATTAATAATCAGACTAGCACTTGATGAGACAAAGCAGATTAAATATTTATTTCCTTTCAGGGAGTCTTTGCCCTTTACCTAGAGGAGTGTGGGGTGGTTACAGTCTATTATTACAGCAGTAGACAAATAAATCATCTTTCCCTCTATCCAAGCCCTTATACCTTTCCCTCCTGCCTTATGTTTGCTTTAGTAATTTTATGTATTTTAGACATCTTTTAGTAGAATAAGCAGAGGTTTAAAAACACTTGGGCTTTGAGGCTTGTTGAATGCTTATCTTCAGAATCTGAGTAAATGAGCTTTTGTTCTTATATTAGAGAATTTATTTGTGGTGAATACTTTATCATATAGCAGTATGTGATTGAAACAGGTGAATCATTGCATAACTTTTTCTTTTTGCCTTGAAATATACCACTGTTTTCTAAAGATTCATAACAAGACACCTTTGAAATGCAAGATACATTTGAAATGCAGGTCATATTTGAGTTGGGGATGCACATAAAAGGACTTAGTTGCAATAAGATATTACGCAAACAGGTAGGCTCACAAACTGGGTAAGGACAGAATTGGGATCCCAGCAGAAGCTGAACAAAAAGATTTATGCCAAGTAAGTGATAAGATACAAATATACAATTCATGCTCCTTCCTTGATGTAACTTTTGTCAATCTGAGCTTGTCTGTAAAATTAGCTGAATTTATGGATGGATTTTGAGTCATACCAGCTAAACAAAGCAATGTAGGGAAACTGTGTTTTAAGGCCAACAATGGCGAGAAGTGCCGTTTCTGGTTATTTATTTGCTCTCCCAAAATTACAGGACAGTAAGATGTGAAAGTTTTATTTTCTCACTAAATAATTATTTATAAGTAGTGCTTTAAAGAATAATTTTTATTAATGTAAATTATAATCATAAAAGACATAAATGTCATAAATAAATGAAACAATGGCATGTCTTTAATATTTATCTTCTATAAAAGAGAGTAAATTTATGCTATCTTTCTTTGTAATTCTCACAAGTGCTGTGATACACAAAAAACAGAAAGTCAGATATTGGCTGAAGTCCCAGCTCTGAGATTTGGCCTTAAACCAATTATTCTGTTAGGCTGTCTTTAGCTTTTCTCTGAATCTGAATTAATACAATTCTGTACTACAACAATGGTAACCCCCGCACTCAGGAGGCTGAGGAAGGAGGATCTTACAGTTTGAGGTCAGCCTGGGCTACAAAGTGAACTCAAGGCCAGCCCAAACTGCATAGCATGACCCTGTCTCAAAAAGACCAAAAAAAAAAAAAAAAAAAAAAAAAAAAAAAAAAAAAAAAAAAAAAGGGCCGTTCTATGTTGCAGACTTCAACTCCAGTGTAAATTCATGTGTTTCAATTTGGAACCCTGAGGTAATAAATTAGGAGGTGGAGTTTTGGGGAAGTGATTACGTCAGGATGTAAGGCCTCATGAATGTCTTTACAAATGATACTGGGGAAACTCCGTAGCCCCTCTGCCTTACAAGAACATAGCAAGAGCCTGCATCTCTCAAATGCAGGCTCTCACCTGATAACAAATTTGCTGGCACCTTGTTCTGAATGTGAGCCTCTTACACTGGGAGAAATAAATTTACCTTGTGTATGAGTCACAAACTCCGTGTTATTTTATTGTATTATCCACAAATGGACTAGAATAAGTTCTCTACATTTTTCTAAAATGCATTTTGTTGGTCTTTTTCTTTTTTGGTACCAGGAACTGAACTTAGGACCTCATGCTTGCGAGGCAGGAGCCCTACTGATAAGCTACACCCTTAGCACTCAGCATGGTATTAAAAATAAAATGAGACAACCAACTGAGAATCCAATAGTAAAAGGAATAATCATTCAATAATAATCATTCAATACTATTGATGAATGACTCTAACTGATGCAAGGAAACATTAGTAATACTTACCTTGCATCGGTTCTGTTGCCACAAAGTAGAGCATCTTCTTCTCCTTCCAAATAATAAAAGCTTTCTGTTTCTGAAAAATAGGGGAAAAAATAATGATCTATATCTAATCTTGATTTAGCAGCATACAGGAAGTTCATTTTGACTTGTGTAGAAGATGAGCATTTCTGTACAGCTGAGAAGGATCAAATACTTTGGCCTTTTAAACCTACCATCTCTGATCAAGCCAAGAGGCCTTTGGGAACCTGGAAGCTTCGGTGCCCTGGAAGTGACAAGGCTGAGCAAAGAATGAGGAATGTCTCTTCCAAGTTGAGAGTTCAGAAAAATGCTTGAGCAAGGTTTGACCTGAACTTAGAAGAAAAAATTCTAAAAACTGAAGGATGAAGACAATATTTTCCGACATCTTCATACTGATCTACTTGAGCAAGGACAGATGCACCCACTGAGCATCCAATGTTAGCTATTGTCTCCAATGTCATCTAATTTCAATCACAACTGTGCTGGTATAGTCACAGTCCACAACATTTGTCCTGCTGTCCTGATCTTCTGTAAGTCAAATGGTAATTAAATATAAATCATGTATTTATAGAAAACCAGGTACTATGGTATTATGCTCTGAATGCAAACTACAGAGTCCAAACCCATAAAATTGTACACCTATTTAAATATATACCTATATTTTCATATAACAGAATTTCAATTTTATTTGTCATCTAAATTATTTAACTCTTATTTGTCACCTAAAATTATTTAACAAGACTTTTAAAACCACAAATAGTGAAGTATCTGTGTCCAAGTTTTTTGAATGACAGTCAAAACCACAATGAAAGTGACATAGTAGCACTGGATGATACCAAGTTTGCAACAGACAGTGTGGTGGTACAGGGAAAAACACAGGGGAAGCAGCAGCAGAATGTGAGGCGCCATTCCCTGGGCGCCCCTCAGATCCAGTGCTTGGCGAGCGAGGTGAACTGATGCAGAGCTCTGGCACACAGACATGTGGAACAGAAGTGGGTAGGTGGAGCCACCACTTCATTTCGAAGGGTTCCAGGTGAACCCCAGCAGCAGAGCCATTCAGGTCACTTCACTGCCAACATCCTGGAATGGAATGAGGAAAGAACCATGCCATCACAGTAGAATGCTGGCAGGTAGAAAGGAGGCCAGAGAGCAGGACCCTGCTGAGAGGTAGGAGCTGGGACCAGCCAGACTCCACTCCAGCATCAGCCAGAAGCCAACCTTAGCCCTAAATACAAAGGCCTGGAATTACTCTCAAGGTCTACGCCCAGCAGTGGCACAAGCAGAAAGCAGCCATGAGCTGTGGTGGGAGAAGGGCACTCTCCCTGCCCTATTACCAAGGTATATAAGAAGTGCCTGGTGTGGAACAGAGGCAGCTGTCTAGGCTCAGAAGGAGCCAACTGCACACTTCAATGTTCTTTCACTTTCTATTTTACCCTTTCTCTCCTGCACTCTTCAGTTTCCCAAAACTTGGGTGAATATCCTTTGTACTTTGGCGTTCCTTCTACTATGTTTCTCCTCATTAATCTATTTTGTCTCCTGTGCCTCTTACATCCCCTCTATGCAGCATAAAATCACTCTACCAAGGAGGAACTCATCACATACAAGTTCCTGGTATATGCTGGATTTTGTCATGTAACTGCAGAGCTTGCTCTTATGATTAAAAGTACTGAATTAATAATTACCACAGTTCATCAATTGTTAGGCTATGCCTGATGCTATTGGTACTCTTACCTGTATTACTTTAGCCAGGATGTCATAGGTGTTGTCTTTGTCCCTTAAATGACAACACTGATTTACCAAGGTCATAACCATCAACATAGTCCAGTGGCAAAAGACTGAGTGCTGAGCCAAATAGATAGCAACTGATTATCATTGATAAATTTGGAAGGTAGTTTCTTGGGATAGACACAAAAACCAAGAACCACCTATACCTAGAATACATCTCTGAGGAACAGACATTTCCTAGTGAAGCACTAATACTGGTGATAAAGCTATCTATTTACTTATAAGCATCAACACATAAAATAAAGTAAAATAAAATAAAATAATAAAATAAAATATAGAAAATAAAAAAATGACAAGATGCAGAAGCAAAATACAACCTCAGAACTCCAGCCAACACAGGGCAAGTCCAGAGCACAATGAGATTGAGGAAATCAGAAGCCACCAAGTGAAACTTTCTGAAATGATAGCAGCAGAAGTTAAAAAAACAAATGGATGAAACAACAGAAAAAATATCTCAGATTAAAAAAGAATAAAATGAAAGACAGACTCAACACGGATTGAATAGATCCAAATAAAAAAATAAAGGAGTTTAGAAAAATGATGGAAACCACATATATGCTCCATAGGAAAGAAACTGAATTCAGGACAGAACCCAACAGATATCCAGATTAAAAATCCCACTGAAAGCATATACAACAGAATGAATGGATGTAAGGATAGAATATCAGATCTGTAAGACAGAATTGTGGTTAGTAATCATGAAAACAAAGATATTTAAAAATAGCAAGGTGCTATGAAAAAGCAATCCAAGAGCTGAAAAATGAAGCAAAGAAGAAGAATATAAGATTGATCAGAGTTAGTAAGAAAGCTAACAATAGCACAGATGCCATAAAAATCCTCTTCACAGAAGTAATAGCAGAAAACTTCCCAAACATAAAGAATTTGGCATACAAATAAGTGAGACAGATAAAACTCCAAAGAGCCATGATCAAATTAAATCTACACAAAGGCATATAATAATCAAGATCCCACAAATTCAGCACAAGAAGGGACTATTTAAAAAAATTTAGAGAAAAGAAACAAATCACCTATAAAAGCAAGCCCATTAGAGTGACAGCAAACTTCTCAACAGAAACCTTCAAGCCAATGAGAGCTTAAAGTATTTCAAGCCCTAAAACAAAACAGTCTCCAACCCAAATTGATGTACCTTATAAAATTATCTTTTAAAGTCAATGGAGAAATATAGTTCCAAGACAAAGAACATGTGAAGAAATTCAAGACCACCAAACAATCTCTCCAAAATGCTCTGATATTTTAAAAAGAGATAATAAGGATCACATTTCCAAAAACACCAACAGAAAAAAGCTTCCAGGAAGAGACAATAATTAAATAGAGGGGCAAGATAAGACACCAACAACATATGGGAAGGATAAGCCAGTACATATTGGTTATAACCATTAATGCAAATGATCTCAGTTCACAAATCAAAACAAATAGAATAGAAGAATGGATAAAGAAACGAGATCCAACAATATGCCAAAAAATTCATAGACTAAAAGTCAAAGGTTGGAAGAAAATATTCCATGTGACAGGAACCTGGGAAAAAAGTAGGGTCAGCTACCATATTTGCAGACAATGTAAACTTTAACTCAATATTGACCAAAAGAGACAAAGAAGATCATTACATACTTTATAAGGGAATAATCCAAAAGGAAGTGATAACAATCATAAATATGTATGTACCAAATACCAGCACACCAAGTTTTTATTTACTTATTTATATTAGGGATTGAACTCGCAACTTCACACTTACTAGGCAAGTGCTAAGACCACTGAGCTAAATTCCTGGTTCAAGCACACC
>PVJX010032673.1:0-20253 GCA_004027295.1 Dolichotis patagonum
CTGTCACAAATAACACTTACTTCTTTATTATAGCTCTGAGTCAGGCTCTATCATCTAGTACTTTACATCTCAGGAATATCTCTGAAGTAGATATTATGGCATGAGAGAGTTTTGATGTCAGTTACCTGAAGGTTAGATGTGGGAGTGGGGGAGAAGCACTGGGGTTTAAACCAAGGCCTTCATGCTGAGCCTCATCCTTAGCCCCACCCCATCTCCCTTTGAAAACCTTTTCTATTTGAGTCGTGGTCTCACTATGTCCAAGCTGGGCTTGAATTTGCCATCCTCCTTCTTTATCCTCCCAGCATGCTGGAATTACAGGCGTGTACCACTGAACCTTGAGGAGCCTTGAAGATTATAAAATGACTTATCCATAGAATTTGAGAAATGCCTTTAGAAGAAAGATAAGTCAGATTCACTCTTGACAAGAAGTGAAATGTATACTCTTGGACCAGTGTGGCACTGTGGCGTGACCCTAGCATCATGCTGAGGCCTGAGACTGCTCCATCTCTGCTTGGGCATATCACCTCCCCTCGCTGGGGCACAGTTCTCTCATTCCCATAGGAACAGTGTCTGAAGATAAAAAGAGTCCTTTCCAACTCTTGGTTTCCATATGAACCCTAAACTAAGCAGAAAGTACCTCCTTTTGTTAATCCTTCTGGGATGTAGACAGTATGTGTAGAAGAAAAAAAAACATATTTACACCTACTTTTTAATTGCTTGTTAGTCTTTGAAAAAAGAAAGTTATATTTGATCAATACTTTTCCAGTAACAAAAGTAATTTTCCTTTTCCTCAATCATCTTTAACCCTGGCCATGCAGCATTAGAGAATTTGTGATAAGGCACAGTGAATATCTCAAAGGTTGTACTCAGGTTTAGGTTTCTAGGATTTCTCTAAGGAATTACACATATTCTAATGCTGACTTTCTAATAACTCTGGTGAAGGCTGTTATTTGTTGACTCTCTACTAGAGTTTCTGCCAAGCTTTTAGCATGCATTATCTTATTTAACTCCAGGTACCATTTCACAAACACAGGAGTTATTCATTCCTACACATCCTTTTATGATGCCTTTCAAATGTCATTGTCATTGCCATGTGACATAGAGTCAAATGTGTAGGTTCACAAATGGAAAAATATAAATTCAGTGTGGGAAAGGAACCCTTTCTCCCACCCTGAGCATCTAGTCATGACATCTTAGTAAGTGGGCACAGATTTTAAAATTTGGTGTCCATCTGCCCATTGTATTTTGTATACTCACCGACATTTCTTTTTCTGTCAGTATTATACATCTTCTTGTTGCTATATACACTCACAATCCTTATAAATTATTAAGGTTTAAAATTTTTTAAAAATAAACATTATTCTTATTTCCAACTTCATATGCATATAATCATATTTAGTTGCACATTCACTATAGGATTATTTCAGATATGAAAGAACCAAGAACAAAGAAACTATTACTTTAATTAATCTAATGGTTTTGGAAAGCTCATTTTTAAATGTGAAGACCTATTCTTATCAGAAATAACAGCTTTAGCAAATATTTTCTGTGAAGGACCAAACAGTAAATATTTTAGGAATTGTAGTGTATATTGCCTATGTTGTATCTATTTGGTTCTACTAACATAGCATGAAAACAAT
Organism: Dolichotis patagonum; assembly: GCA_004027295.1. Classification (NCBI taxonomy): domain Eukaryota; kingdom Metazoa; phylum Chordata; class Mammalia; order Rodentia; family Caviidae; genus Dolichotis; species Dolichotis patagonum. Next base: position 1,641 of record PVJX010032673.1, read on the forward strand.
CATAGATAATATACAAATTTGAAAATTTAAATTTTATAGAAATGTAGTAAAATATTCATAGATACTTTTCACAATGATTGAAAAGTATAAAAACAATTCTAAATTCACTGGCCATAAAATGTGGCCATACAAGAGCTATGATCAGTTTGCAACCCCCCGTTTTCAACACTTAAATATAAAATGGACATCAGACCACTTAGCTTATAGAGTTCATATGAATATACAAATATCAACCAATGTAAACTACATTATGTGATGTAATAATACATAGACACAATGTTGTTAGTACTTTTATTATATATAAGGAGTTTTTCTTTGGTTTAAGCTATTCTCTTTTATAATATTTTTAAATTATAATAGATAACAAGATACTGGAATTGGATAAATAAATCCAAGAATTTTCATTATTGCTTAATAAAGTAAACACTGGATTAGTGGGTTGTATTTTATAGCTCCAAGTTAGCTAAATTATCATAGTAAATATTACATTAACTCTGTACAAATTGCTTTCTAAATATTTTCAATATTCACAATACAATTTTCTTGAGTTATCGTGCATTGACAGGAGAAAGAGAAGAGTCATACAGTCTCACAGTTAGTTAAAATTCCAAAGGGGTATTATAACCCAGGATTATTAAAATACCATATTTAAAAGGAGTGTGACAGTTATCCATGTGTCACTGTACACTATCAATAATATTGATTACTGTGCACAGCAATTCGCACTGCTGAGGGATGTCTGTGATGTTTGTATACACCAGGAGAAGCCAAGATGCAGTGGTAATGTTTTCAATTCTTTTTTTTTAAATTTTATTTTTAAAGAGGGTAAAACAAAACAGAACAAAACAGATCATAAAATGACAATGTAAGAAACACAGATTTCAAAGCAAGATAACCAAAGATCTTCACTATCATATTGTCCCTTGTTTTCTCCCAAATAGTTGTCCATATCTTCACATAAAATGAATTCATACAAAACAAAATAGTATAGAACTGATCAGAACAGGATGGTGAAGGCATTTTAGGTCTTCAAGATCAGTCAATAGGGAAGCCAACAATGGCTGACATAATGTCTCTCATTCTCTTCAAAATAGCTGTCCACACCTTCATGTATGTTGAAATTTAAAACTTACAGAGTTTGTGGTGCAATCATCTTAGCTATCCTAAGTGTGTTTATATAACTTTAGAAATTTTTTCTTCCTTTTTCTTTTTCCTCATTTTCCCTGAGATATTATTTTCCCCTTTAAGCAGATTCTTATACTTTTACTGTAATTATTGAGTTTTTTTTTATTTTATGTACTTTTACCATTTCTTACACTACAGAGACTATATGGTATTTACACATGTGAGTTTGGTTTATTTCACTTATGAGTATGGTCTCGAGTTGCATCCATTTACTTATAAGTATCTCAATGTGATCATTCTTTATAGCTGAGTAGTACTCCACTGTATAAATATATAATATATTTTTTTATCCATTCCTCAGATAATGGGCATTTAGGTTGTTTCCAAGATCTGACTATTACAAATTGTGCTGCTATGAACATGGGAGCATATATATCATTGTGGTATGATGTTTTCAGGTCTTCTGGGAATGTGCCTAGAAGTAGAATAGCTGGGTCAAATGGAACTTCCAAATCCAGCTTTTTGAGGAATCTCCAGACTGATCTCCACAGTGGTTGCACCAGTCTACACTCCCACCAACAGTGCAAAAAAGTTCCTTTTTCCCCTGCAACCTCTCCAGTATTTGTTGTTGGCAGTTTTCTTGATCCTGGCCATTCTTTCTGAGTAAGATGAAACCTCAATGTTGTTTTAATTTGCATTTCTTTAATGGTTAATGATGCTGAACATTTTTTCAAGTATTTATTTACCATTCGTGTTTCTTCATCTGAGAACTGTGCATTCATCTCAGATGCCCAATTTTGGAATGCATCTTTGAATTCCAGGGTTCTGATTTTTTAATTCTTTATATGTTCTGTACAGAAGTCCTTTGTCTGAGGGACTGTTCACTAAGATTTTTTCCCAATTTGTGGGTTTTCTTTTCACTATGCTGGAGATTTCTTTCAACATGAAAAACTCTTTAACAGGACACGATCCCAGTTATTGATTCTGTGAAGTACTTCCCATGTGGTTTGATTCCTGTTACGAATTCTCTAGCTACCCCTATGTCTTCAAGATTTCTACCTACTTTGTCTTACAACAAATTTAGTGTTTCTGTTTTAATATTTATATATTTGATCCATTTAGATTTTAGTTTAGTACATGGTGATAGACATGGATCTAATTTTAGTTTTCAGCAGATGGAGAGCCAATTTTTCCAGCACCATTTATTGAAGAGACTATCTTCTTGAAGTGAACGTGTTTGGTGCCTTTATCAAAGATAAGGTGGTTGATTGTGTTTGTAGTTGTAGTATCTTCTAATCTATTCCATTGATCTTCAGGTCTGTTTTTACTCCAGTACCATGCTGATTTTATTACAGTAGCTTTGTAGTATAACTTTAAGTCAGGGATTGTGATGCCTCCTGCCTTGCCTTTGTTGCTTAGAATTGTCTTTGCTACTCTAGGTCTCTTCTGGTTCCAGATGAATTTCAGGAGTGATTTCTCTAGATCTATGAGATATGCTAGTGAAATTTTGATTGGAATTTCATTAAATCTATATAACAATTTTGGGATAATGGCCACAATGTTTCTTCTTCCTATCCATGAACAAGCGATGTCTTTCCATTTTCTGAGGTCCCGTTCAATTTCTTTTTCAGGGTATTATAATTTTCCCTGAATATATCTTTTGCTTCTTTTGTTATATTATTTGCTAAGCATTTAATTTTGTTGCATGCTTTTGTAAGAGTGTGGCTTCTCTTATTTCTCTCCGTGGTTTTGTTGTTAGTGTATAGGAATACTATTAAGTTTTGAGTGTTGACTTTGTATCCAGCTTCATTGCTGAATTTATTTATTATACCTAGGAGTCTTTCAATGGAGTTTTTGGGGTCTTCTATGTAGAGTATCATGTCACCTGCAAATAATGATAATTTAACTTCTTTTCCTACCCTTACTCCTTTTATTTCTCTCTCTTGTCTAATTGCTCTGGTTAGCATTTCCAGCACTATGTTGAATAGGAGTGGTGATAATGGACATCCTTGTCTTGTGCCTGATTTTAGGGTAAAGGCTTTCAGTTTTGGGCCATTTAGTATGATTCTGGCTGTTGGTTTGTCATAGATTTCTTTTATCATATTGAGGTAAAGACCATCTATTCCAATTTTCTGTAAGGTTTTTATCATGAATAAGTGTTGGACCTTATCAAAAGCTTTTTCTGCATCTATAGAGATGATCATGTGGTTCTCACTTTTGGCTCTATTGATATGCTGGATTATATTTATTGATTTACATATGTTGAACCATTCCTGCATTCCTAGGATGAATCCCACTTGGTCATGATGTATGATCTTCTTGATGATTTGCTGAATTCTGCTTGCTAATAATTGATTGAAAGTTTTTTAATCTATGTTCAATAGGGAGATTGGCCTGTAGTTCTCTTTTTGGTTGGGTCTTTCTCAGGTTTTGGTATTAGAGTAATGTTTCCTTCCAGAATGAGTGAGGGAGAATTGTTTCCCTTTCAATTTCATTGAAGAATTCGAGAAGTGTCAGCATTAAATCTTTGAATTTCTTGTACAATTCCACAGTGGACCCATCTGGACATGGGCTTTTCTTTGTTGGTAGGAATTTAATTACATTTTCAATTTCAGTAATAGAAATTGGGTTATTCAGCTGTTTTACATCTTCTTGACTCAGCTTTCATATTTAATATGTTTCTAGAAATCTGTCCATTTCTTCTGTATTATCAAGCCTATGAGAGTAGAGGTTTTCAAAATAGGTATTGATGATCTTCTGTATTTCCACAGAGTCTGTAGTTATTTCACTCTTTTCATTCACTATTGCATGAATTTGAGTTTTGTCTTTCCTTTTTTCAATAAGGTTGGATAGAGGCCTGTCAATTTTATTTATTCTTTCAAAGAACCAACTTTTTTATTCATTGATTCTTTGTATTGTTTTCTTAGTCTCTATTGCATTGATTTACACTCTGACCTTTATAATTTCCTCCCTTCTTTTGGCTTTGGGCTTGACTTGCTCTTCTTTTTCTAGATGTTTGAGGTGTACCATCAGGTTGTTTATTTGTATTCACTCTGTTTTCCTGAAGTGGAAGTTCACTGCAATAAATTTTCCTCTGAGGACTGCTTTCACTGCATACCGTAGGTTCCAGTAAGATGTATTTGTATTGTTGTTTGCATGTAGATATTATTTAATTTCTTCTTTAATTTCCTCTGTGGCCCACTGATTGCTCAGGAGTGTATTATTCAATTTCCATGTGTTTGTAGAGTTTTTGCAGTTTCTTTTATCATTAATTTCTAGTTTCATGGCACTATAATCCAATAACATGCATGGGATAATTTCAATTTTTTAAATTTACTTACACATATTCTGTGTGCTAGTATATGGTCTATTTTAGATAACATTCCATGTGCTGCTGAGAAGAATGTATATTCTGATGTCATTGGTGGAACACTCTGTATATGTCTACTAAGCACATTTGTTCACAGGTATTATTCAGTTCTGTTATTTCTTTGCTGATTTTCTGTCTAGTTGATATGTCCCTTTGTGTCAAGGGGGTGTTAAGGTCTCTTTTTACAATTGTGTTATTGTTATTTGATTTTTCACTTCTGTTAATATTTGTTTTGTATAGTTAGGTGCTCCCAAATTTGGTGCATATATATTTAAGATTGTTATCTCTTCCTAGTGAAGTTTTCTTCTAACTAGTATATAGTGGCCTTCTTTATCTCTTTGGATCATTCCTGGTTTGAAGTTCACATTGTCTGAAAACAGAATAGCTACTCCTGCTTTTTTGGGGGGATCCTGTTCCATGGAGTATTGTTTTCAATCCTTTGACTTTCAGTCTATGAGTTTCCTTTTGTGTTAGATGGGTTTCCGGTATACATCATATGGTTGGATGTTGTTTCTTGATCCATTCTGCCAGTCTGTTTCTTTTAATTTGTGAATTGAGGCCATTTACACTAATGGTTATAACTGATATATATTGGTTGACTTTTGACATGTTATCTTTCTGCTGTTAATTCTTTACCTTTGTACTCTATTTAATTGTTTACCTTGCTTAGTGGTTTTTTCCTATGTCTGTCTAGAATGTCTTTCAGTATTCTTTGCAGGGTTTGGTTTGGTGGTCATGAAGTTCTTCAGCTGTTCTTTGTTGTGGAAGTATCTTATTTCTCCATTCATTTTGAAGGACAGTTTTTCAGGATACATCAGTCTGGGTTGGAAGTTGTTTTCTTTAGGATCTGAAATACTTCACTGCATGCTCTTCTTGACTTTGTTGTTTGTGGTGAGAAGTCTGCTGTGATTCTGATATGCTTTCCTTTATAGGTGATCTGTCTCTTTTCTCTAGCAGCTTTTAATATTCTGGTCTTATGTTGGATTTCTGGGATGTTGATTATCATATGTCTAGGTATAGTTTTATTTTCATTATAGTTATTTAGAGATTTTTATTCTTCACTGATCTGTATATCAGTTTCTATTCTCATGTTTGGGAAATTTTCAGCTGTTACTTCTGTAAACAACCTCTTGGTATCATTTGTGTTGTCACCTTTTTTACATTTATTCCTAACGATCTTATGTTGTTTTTCTTTGCATGATCTTGCAGTTGTTGAGTTGTTGTTTCCTAGTTCCTTGTTATTTTTAAAAGATCTTTCCTCTCCTGTTCACTAGCTGCAATCTTGTCTTCAAGGTCTGAAATTCTATCTTCACCTTCATTGAGGTGGTTTTGCCAACTTTTAATGGAATTATTGATTTCTCGTATATCTCTTTGAGTCTGCTTCATGCATTTTGTTTGTTTCTTATATTGTTCATTCAGAGTTTCTTTCTTTTTGCATTGTTCCTCTAATTTTTTTAACTATGTCTTCTTTAGATGTGTTCAGCATTTCTTTTATTACATTTATCATTTCTTCTTTTACCTGGAGGACTATTCCTAATTTGAGTTCTTTTATAGCTTCCCGGAGTTGTTTCTTTACTTCAGTTGTTATCATTTCAGGAATTTCAGGTGTATGGCTTACATTTTCTTCTGTGTCTATGTCTCCTAGGCTTGCTTGGGTTGGGCTGGAAGTTTGAGATTGCATTTTACTCTTTAGTTTTGTCATTTCCCCATGTTTCTGGGTTTTGAGCAATATTTCAAAGCTTCCCCCATGGCCTGGGAATCACCTGGCCCACTTTTAGTTCCCAGGGCAGACAGCAGGCAACTGCTAGCCATTTGGAGTTCACTGGGCATGGACCACTTAGGCCTGTAGAAATCTCCATGTGTCCTCCCATGATTTGAGACATGGGGTGTGGTCTTACAACCTGGGAGCAATGTTCCAAGGCTTCCCTGTGTTCTGGGTTTCAACCCATGCATGCTCAGCTGCTGAATTCAGGCCCCTGCCAGCTGCTTGGAGTTCACTTGGCATCAATGTTTTCAATTCTCCACTTGCTAAGTATAAGCAGCAATGATTGGTAGAAATTTCTCTATAAAGAACCACTGCCATCAAAGTCAGTTTTAAAATCATTGAACTGAAGAAAACTCATTGTTCTCAGACTTGTACACCTAACTCTAGGGTCATCAGATTTGAAGATGATGCAAAGGTAGTGATGAAAGGAAATATATTACATGATACCACCAAGAGGACAATAGATCCAAGCTGTCATGGGGATGTAGATTATCAGAGTTCTACAGAGAGAGAGCCTAATGGAGTGGGAGGGTATGGAGTGGGTTTACACAATCGCTGATGCTTGCTAAATCTAGATTTCTGCAGGGCAGGCTGGCAGCCCCTGCAGGGCTAGGGGATGCCATTATTAAGTCTGAAGGCCATCTGCTGATGGAACTGCTTCTTCCCAAAAGGATTCAGTCTTTGTTCTTTTAAGGCCTCAGATGACTAGGAGGGCCACTGATCAGCTTTATTCAAAGTGCATAGACTTACATGTTAATGTGATCTAAAAACTAACTTCTCACCAATAAATACACAATAATGTGTGACCAAATATTAGGGCATTGTGACTCTGCCAAACTGACTCATCAAGTCCTGAAAACAGCAAGAAAAAGATTTTTGAAGAGATACTATGTGTTAGAGAAGAAAAGTTGTCCTGCTGTTAAAATACAGTCAGACCTTTTCTGAAGTTTTTCTCATCTTACAAGATATTCTTAACCTAATCAAGTCAAGTCACCTAATCATAACCAGGTCAGCACAGAGAAAAGCAGTCTCAAAAATGGAGAGATTCAAACCATAACATAGCAGTGGTGATTAAGGGAATGGGAAAGTTTAGTTATTTATTTCTAAGAATTAGAGACTGATAAAGAATAGGTTAACTATCTTCAACTGGTGAACTCTGACACTGAATTGCCTATTTTATCTAAATACCAAAAGACAAATGTGAACACATCCTACAGACTGAACAGTACAAAAACTGAGTGCTGCCAAAAAATAAAGTAAGCTATTTAACTGATAAAGTCATTGGGCTCACCGGAAGAAGAGGCTGTCCAGCTGCCCCTGAACAGACATGGATGAGATGGCCACACGGCAGAAACATCCTGAGGAAAAAGTGAATGCTACCTTAATGATGTGATCAAAATATTTGTTAAGAATTATTCAATCCATCTCTGAAGAGATTTGGGGGTAGGTCATTGTCCAAATGAATGACTTATGGACAATTAATATTCCTCAGAAAATTTTCCAACCTAGGAGTGATACTTTCTAGGGTCTAGAGAACTATAAGATTTCATCAGCTAGGAAAAGGCCTATAGATGAGAGAATTCTCTGTACATCAAAATGTTGAACATGAATAGTGACAGGTTCTGCCAGCCTACATCCTCCCAGCTTGGTACCAGACACAGAGAAATAACTTATCTCTCCAACAGTAACTTCTACATTTCCTTTCTCATTCCAGAGATGAACCTCTTGTTCCCCTTTTGTGCTTGCACTGAGCCCTCTCCAATCCCAAGACTCCACAACCATCTGGGTCTCCACCTCCAGCCCCCAGTAAATCTGTCTCCTGTTTTACACAGGCAGATGCTCCTTCAAATCAGCGGTTAATATGTTAATTTTTCCCATCTCCCAAACTCTTTCCCCAGCCAAAACTGATAAAAGTAGTCCTACTTCTTTGTTTTCACTGACAGCTTCTGTACCCCCTGCCCCATAAAGCTCTCCCATGCCCATATTAAAGGCCTCCTCCTTTGTCTCCTTCTTATCTCTCATTTTCTCTGTGCCACTTCAGATTGAGTGCCCAAAAATAATCGAATATCACAATGAAATATGAAGGAAATTTAAATGTAGAGCCTTCCTTTTCAAAATTTATTCTCTAGATCTTCTAATTAACATGCTTTACTTTACTATACCACCTGCCTCTAATTATTTTTAATTACTTTTTCTGGATAGTGTAGTATATACTTGGCTACAGGCAGGTGTTCCCCATGATGAGATGCTACATACTGTTTGCTACAATGCAATTCCTAATTAATGTGCTTTTTGCCTCTGTGAGTTTTCTTTTAAAAATATCTCTGGATAGGTATAAAGTTAGAGAACACTCTGTCTGAGGGAACTGATTGGAAGGGAGACCAGTGAGTAGTGTGCCACCAGCCTACCTTCAAAATTATATAAGATTAAAAATATATACACACAGTACATTTTTAAAACACTTTAAAAACACTTCTTGCAGTAAAAAGATTCATTGCCATTCATATCCCCCCAAAATACTCCCCTGACTTTAGATGCACTTACCCCATTGTTGTAGCCACTTTCTGAAGCAGTTCTAAAAGTCCTTCTCCATGAGTGTTTTTAATTGCACTATTGTGGCCATTTTACTGGGCTATCGTGATTGAAAAATCTGACTTTCATGGTCATTTTGCCCTTGAACAGCCAGAAGTTGCATGCATCCAGATAAGGTAGATGATGAATACACTTTTTCATTGGCTGCAGTACTCACCATATTTTTTATCGCACCTCATGGAAAAGAACTTCTAGAGTTTGAGCAGAATTTTAATGTAGGAACACATCTATAAAAAAGAAAACATACAGATACTGTCTGATCAATTAGAGGTCTCTGACCAAGTAACTGTTCTGCTGTTTCTGCTGAATTCCATTGACCTTAACAATGTCTGAAGCCCAGCTGCACACGTTTGATGAGCACTGAGTCAGAGTAGTTGTCTATACCTTAAGACATCCAGGGCAAATCAAGGACACCCTATAAGGCCCCCTCCCCAGAATGTCCCTATATTATGGTAATGCCTTTATGTTCACTCTGTAAGGGCCCCTTCCCCTTTTTCCCAGTGTTTCTATAATAGATAATTTCTTTGTTTCAACAAAGCTGTTCTGGACTAGCCTGCCTGTCAATATATGAATGCAACTCAATGCATGCAACCAATTATGTAATGTTTTGTCACTTGTTTTGTACGTTCCACTTCTAAATTCTAAATAAACTAAGCTTTCTGTAAATGCAGAATTTTTGCTTTTGTGGAATTATCTCATGACAGTCTACTGGCTTGAAGATCCAACAGTCTGCTGGCATTGGAAGGCATTAAACACTGCCTTCCAATCTCCTTGGTGGAAAGAGTCTTCCTTTCAGTTTGGCTAGTGTGGGAAATCTTCTGCAACATGAGAGCTGCTTCAGAAAGTGACAAGAATGATGCAGTACAGGTGTTCACAGAGAGGGGAGTGTTTTGAGAAGGATGTGGCAAAGTCTTTTACTATAAGAAAATTTCTTTAAATTGAACATTAATCATATATGTTGATCACACCTCATAAGGTTCAAACACCAAGAAAGCTCTCAACAATCACCATCTTGAAATGTATAAGCAGAGAATACATTTTGAGCTTTGATCTTTGCACAGAGAAAAGTGCATTGTGACTGCATAGAATAAAATGCTAGCCTGCTGAAATCTATTAAACAGTAGTTCTTATTGTTTCCATTGAATAATTAATGGGTCATGTTTGTGTTCACAGGCTGGTGAAGAAAAAATGTGTAATAAGATGCTAAATTTAAAACCTGAGAAAAGGGCAGAAGAGGTGGATAATCTTTCTCTTTGGGGAATAAAATGACTCATGTTTGGCTACATTGGGATCCATGAGGCATAAGACCTCTGCCATGTCAAGCACAGGATGTTCCCTTCCTACTCCATCTTTTTTGAAAGTGAGAATGCTAGTGAATAAAGTGATTTTTAAAAGTCATAGTACACATTGCTGACTCGACCCTATACCTCTGGACTCTCCCCTTTGGACCGTATCCCTCAAGACCCCCAGTAATTCTAACCATCATACTGTAATTTTTAATCTACAAGTCCACCCTCCTGCCCTAGACTGTAACTTCTAAGAACTAACCAACCTCTGCTGCACTTGGGCTTACCAGAACAAAGGTTTCTGCACAGCAGGTGTCCAAAATTACCATTTACAATTAAATAAACACATAGATTCATAAATATGAAAACATAAGATCTTCAGTAGCAAACAGCTTTTTATTTATCTTTTCACAAATTACATCCATGCAGAGTGCATTGAAATCATTGAAGGTTTTTCCTGCACCATGAACATTAAACAAAGTCCTCTGAGCATAAAGGACAAATACCTGTGGGGCTCTTTCCCTTACCAAATTGGAAATAAAATTATTTTGAGCCTCTGGAAAAAATGATAATAATGATAAATTGAAAAGTATTCACATTTTTATAGGGAGGTCTTCGAAAAATTGAGAGGAACATTATTGAATTAGAAGAAAGACTTCTTACCTGATTGGACTTGGAACCTATATTCTGGGGGAGAACCTGTGCACCCCAATTTCAACTCAGTGTTAAGCCCTTGCTAATTGTCTCCGATTAAATGAAGCACCTGGGCTGTGAGGTCTCTCAGTCTGCAGGTACAGATTCTACTCCACACTGAGCCAATGGTAAATACCTTTGCTACTCTGTCTCTCCAAACAATGTGATTAACTTAGTTGGAAACAATGTTCAAGCCTGGAGTGATGTCCACTTTCCACTCTTTCTAGGAGAACTGCTGGAAGGCAGCAAAAGAAAGAGCCCAGGAGGTTTTTAAGTGTCCTTATTTTTTCCTGTCACATCATTAAAGGTTCAATGAATCTCCAATTAAGTCTCCCTGGCTGCTGTCACCAATCTGATTGATAGATGTCCTTGGCTTGCCCTCCACAGGATATGCCAGGACACCAGGCCCCCACTCACCACCATCAATTATCACTCTCTTGTCATCTATGCCCTCACTTGTCAATTTATTTGCCACAAATCCAGTAAAGCCTTCTAATCAGGGGGAAAAAAAGCCCTTCTTCTTTACTTTAATGGTGTGATAGAAAAAAGTCTGAACAAACAAAACACCCTTTAATCTTGGAGAAGTTTGCTTTTTCAGTTTCTTTCTTCTACAAGTCACCAAAGTGGCATAGAACCCAGTTATTAAAGAGGCTGGCAATACACACATTCTAGAAAGGGGAAATTGGGAGATTTTTATAAAAATATCATCTGACTCTGAGAATTCACCAAGCATTTACCATGGAGATATAAAAAAATTCAAGTTTTCAGAAAATTACTAACAAGAAGCACAGATTAGATGTGATTTACAAGGAAAAGGTTGTTTGTTGGCAAACCTAGTAAACATGATAAATTTTACTTGTCTCCTGCCCCACCTGTTTAATGTTTGAATGTGAACCGATTGTGCTGCTTTATAACTGATTACCTGTCTAGAACACTGCAATCTTCTGTCTATTGATAGAAAAATATAGTGTCCCCTGGAGTGCCAATATCCATTCCTGTCTTTGACCATGAACCTCCCTGGAAGACCCCTGGAGGGACCCAGGTGTATCTGACACACTCTTTGAGGAACAGATTGATTCCATTTGGATGCAGGTTAGATAATGACCTCTGCCCTCCGTACTGCAAGTAACAAGAGCAACAATAGATGCCAACTCTTATTCATCTCATGTCCCAGGAAAGACAACTTTTGCCTCTTAAAACTGTTCAGAAAGCTTTTGCTTTTTTCTCTTGTTGATTTTATTTTGGTTTTTGTTTTTTGTTTTCAATTGCACGGACTGGAAAATGTACGAATAGAAAAAGGGAGCAGAATTGACAGGATATGAAGACTGTCCTCTCATCACATGCAGAAACACAGGGAATCATTTTCTCAGGCTGCTTCAAGGCTCTCCCTCCTCTGTTTACTTTGCCTCTCTGGGAGCACAGCAGTACATCCTGCAACATACACTCTGAAAGGATGACGTTTGTTAACTCAACAAAGTGAGACGTGAGCAGAGCGAAAAGAGAGATAGCTTCCTTCTCTATTCTACATTTAAAATTGTTTCTTTCTAACTGTGATCAAATCCCAGAATATAGATAAGTAGCTATCATTTTAAAATATTCATGTTTTAATGCTAAATGCCAATGTAAGTAGATACTGAATCAGTGTTTATGGACTACATCGTACCACAATTTGATTATGCTCTCCTGTGCCAGATCACTATTCCAGTTCTTCTAGGTCTAATCTTTCCCCCTCAAAAAAAAAAAAATACTGATACTTGTTAATTAAGTGAATCCTAATGGATTTTACTTTTGCTTTTAATTTAGATTTTATTTTGCCCATTTAGCCATCATAAATGACTAGCTTAGGAACTTTTCACTGTTTTCAAGCATTTGTCATCTTAATAGCATCTATTAAAATGCTATACTCATAAGAAATGAGATTTACCAATGACAAAATTTCCTGTGAATGAAACCAAGCCATAAATATCCTTAAATATGTATTGCTAAATTTTGCACAGTGGCCAATATTGCAGAGCTACTTGTTAAGTTGTGAAATTAAGTTGAGAACTGATGACTGTGAAGTTGTTTGGGCTTGCTGCGTATGAAACCAACTTTAAAAGCCTGTGTTTCATTCCTCATCTAGGTGTCTCTGGGCATAAGACAGAGTCAAAAAGTCAGTGTTTCAATGGAAACCTAATCCAGATAGCCGCATAGTCATCAATAATAGTGCAATATTGCTCAATTCCTGTATTCAGAGATGTTTAGAAATGGAATAAAATTTCCATATCAAGACATATTTAATTAATTTGCAGATAAACAAAGCAACTGATTTTTCTAGTTCACACTTGAATAATTCTAAGACGTTCTCCTAGTTTCCTTAGGGACTCTTTGACATTTGATTTGTTCTTAGATCTCAATATTGAGCAATATTTTTTCTTTTGGATACAAATAGCCTAAGCCACATTACTCATACTCATATTTTGCACATTGAAGTAATTTTGATTTGCCATCTGTTTCCAAAAGTTGTTTCTTTATTATGTCAGAAAAAACAAGTTATATAATATTTTAGTTCTCATGCATTGACATAGATGCAGTGAGTCCATTTTGCTTTCACTCTATCCCCTCCACCAGCCTCTGACCACATGGACACTCTTGTTATTTGGATTTTTCCGTATGTGCTAGTCACTGCCTGCTGTGTAGCTCATGACGGAATACAAAGCTCTTCTTTAAAAAATTAACAAATAATCATTCAAGTGACTGTCAAGATTCTATGAAACCACTGTCAGTTCTACTGAGATACATTTATTTACCCCAGTAATTGCTGCAGTCTTTAAGAATCAGCAATGCTAACATTCAAAGACTTAGTGTTTACCTTTTAAATATTGAAAGGAGCATCCATTTCTGGTAACTGTGCTTTCTAAATTTTTTACTACTAAGAGAGATCTTTAAGCCTTGTATAGATTAAACAGCCCTAAACCTCTATGTGAACTACATATTCTAAAACCTAGTAGTTTTTTAGAACTGTGTTTCTCATATGTAATCACCTAAGCATTTTATTAAACTCAGTATACCGAGAGTGAGACATGAGATTCTGCATTTCTGACCAGCTTCCAGGGTATAATTATGCTGCTGTCCTGGGAACCATATTTCAAGATGCAACCACTTAGAAACAACAGAATTTTTCACTATTTTACAAGATCAGCACACCTACTCCATGGGATTTTTTGTTAAGTTTCTGTTTAAACATTCAACACTTGGATCAAAGACTTGCTTTTTAACTCTAAACAAAAAAATACAAAGTAGACCACTTTAATGGATGTGATACCAAATCATAAATGTCCTTAAATATTTATTGTTGAATATTGCACAGTAGCCAATATTCCAATCTTACTTGTTAAATCATGAAATTAGGTCAAAGACAGATGATCATCAAGTTATTCAGGCTTAACAATAAAACTAAACAGCCCTAATGAACTGTGCAAATAGCATATAGTTACTAAATTTCTGTTACCAAATTAAATTTTCTCTCCTTTATTTTCTTTTCTGCATAAAATTGCTTCTCCAATATTACTGTATACAAGAATCTCATAAGGACTTTGCTAGCGGTCTGTACTATGGAGCCCCAGCTTGATGCTTTTTCCAGTTAGACAAAGAAGTTGAGAACCTGTATTTTTAACCAATCTCTCGCATCCCTTACATGGATGGTAGGTAAGCAGACGCTCCAGAAACACCCCCATGGGCAATGAAACATGCTTGGACTATCTGAAAGGCATTTTATTTTTCACTTGACTTTTTAAATTTTCAATGAGAGTATAATATATGTTTATGTGGTGCAATGAATTCTCAACACATGTTTACAATGTGTAATGTGCATAGCAAAATAACTAGGGCATCCTTAACCTCAAAATTTTATCATTTTTTGTGTTAGGAACATTCATAATTTGCAGAGCTATTTTGAAACATTCAATTAATTGTTCCCAACCAGTTACACAGTTGTGCTGAAGAACCAGCGGTTATCTCTCCTATGCAACAGCACCTCTGTACCCACTAGCCAAACTCTCCTTCCCTCCACCCCACTGGGAGGTATTTTAATTTGGGTTCAAAACAAGCTGTATTGTGTCCTTGACTTTTAATTTTAAGCTTTAGGACTGACACTTTGTCCTAAGTAAACAGCTACTCACTTGTAGAGAATCATTTTGCCAGCATGGATGGAAAAAGAGCACTAATGCATATTTAACTGCTTAGGTGGAAATATTATGCTCTTTCTTAAAGGCAATCAGGGATGCTTGAGTCAAAACTCCATTTGGCCTAGTAACCAACTCTCATAATTGTTAGTTGTTGTATTTCAAATTGTATCAGGTTATTACAACAAAAGCCAACTAGAGATGACATCTAGAAAGACAACTAGAGACGGATGATTCTAGAAGCTTTGTTTTAATTAGAAAATTGCAGTCAGAGTTTGCACTGAAAGATAAATTGCATTTCTGGACCATTTTTTTTAAACTTGTGATTGCTTTTACTTTGATTTTAGGAAGGAAAAATCACATAAAAAGAAAACCAGACACAACGTCTCAAAAAGTACTAGGAAAAATCTAGGACACTCCTCAGTTTGCTAAATGAACCGGTTACTATTTTATGACTGTTTTATGTACTGTACATGACAATGAAAAATGTTTTTAAAACATATTTGGGATCTTGAACTCTGGGGAAAATCACAGAAGTAAAGCCATAAAATGGTTTAAAATAATTTACATATCTGTAAGTCTGTGAATCAAGTATTTAAATACCATCTCAAATATAGTTGGAATCCAGAGGAGGTGAAAAGAATGCACTGACAATTAAGATAGTCCATTTGGTTAGTTTGTCCTGTGTTCAAGAATGAAGACCTCACATTCTTTTTCACTCTTCCTTTAGGTACAATATCAAGAAGCGTCCTAACGATTTTCTTCTAACTTGTAGGTGAGCATTGTCTACTGAAAAATATTGTAATGACTAATAATTTAGCCTCAAATACTATGCTTAACAATCACAGACTCAAAATAGAAAGGTGTGATATTATGCATATTTGTATTTATATTTATATTTATATTTATATTTATATTTATATTTATATATGTCTATCCCCAGGATTCTATATCACTTGCATTTTCTGAAAGGGTATTTGTGAAAATTAAGTGAGTTAACATGTTTAAAGAACTTTGAATAGTAACCAGTTTGCTAGCACCATTGCTATCATCATTTTCGTTTGCATAATAAGAACTTTAGTTTTCATATGGCTGGGCTCACTTTTAGATTGGAGGACTTACTAAATGTTTGACTTTGGGTCAGTTGCTTAATGCCTTTAATTCTCAGTTTCTTCCTCGATAAAATCAAGCCATTCACTCCATAGAGTCATGGCAATGTTTAAAGTATAGTCAAATAAAGCTCTTAAACATTTGCCTGTGCCTGCAATTGCTCGAAAAATGTTATTTTTGTTGAGTTTGTGATTATGATGAAGATCCTATAATATCATTTGCAAAAGAGAAAAAGCAAACATTCAAGATGTTAGATAACTTGCCCAAATTCACACAGCATTAATGGAATTAATTTTTGTCAAATTACAGGTATATCAGAAGTCAAGATTTATTTCTTTCTATTTTACCAGGCTGCCTCTCATCTATCTTGATTGTAACCCAAAGATGTTCATTCAGACATCGCCATTGTCATAATGGGAAGAATGCAGCAGTTAATTACTGGGGGATTGGTTCTGATTAGTAGGACCACAAACTAGTAAATTCAGCAGAGTAAAGAGGTGTGATTTCTAAGATTGCAAGAAATGCCTTCCTCATCAGCAAAGTCAAAAATCCATCCTTCATTAGTACATTATAGGTGGACACCTCACAATGATTCTTCTCTCTTTTCCTGTAAAAATATAAAGATCTTATATGAATAACTTTAGTGTGTAATGGGCTTATCTTCTTTTGGTTTGTTTGTCACTGATCTTCCTGTTTTCCGAAAGTAAATTTTGAGCAGGACACTTTGAAAATAAATAAAGAGTAACTGATAGAAGGAGCAATGGATTTTGTCTAAACTCTTTAATGTCTCTATAGCGTCACATGAACTAGTTCCTAGTTATTTCAAAAAATTCCTCCCTTGCATAGTGGAATGTGTTGTTGGCTTTAAGAGCACTGTGTTACCTGCCCATTGCTGTGACTTCTTGTCCCCCCAAAAGAGGCAGACTACGTGCCTGCTCCACTTGTGAGGAGCTTGGTCATATGCACCACTGACCACTTCTACCTTTTCTATCCCTGCTATCTTTTCCCTCCACCATGAGAATCCCATGTCCCAGCTAAGAAGACCCTTTCCATCTTAGTCCTAAAGCAGACACCTGGGCAGCAATGCCAACGCTCACAATTCAACAGTATGTCACCTGAAACAAGGCTGAGAAGTGAATCTTTGGGTAGCAATCCACGGAGATGGTGCTGTTGAGATGGCACCACCATGGTGAAAGCTAACTCCACACTGCATCTGTGCTGAGCCATTGTATTTTCCCCTAATTGTGTCCCATTTCCCCTCTTCCTGGCACATGAACTGATCCCTCCTTTGCCTTGGATCACACTTGTTCTCCTTTTCAGTTGTGAAACTCTGAGCCGGCCCTTGTGCTTTGGCTTATAAACCTTCCCAATCCCCTGCCCTGGTTTACACACCCCCTGATGTGCTCCCATAGCAACTGGTCTTTCCTTTCTTCACACACACCTTGTCAAACTGCTGTTTGACTGGTCTGTATCCCTCCTGAGGCTTCAGGGGAGAACGGATGGCATCTGCGGTGTCTCTCATTTCAACACTGCCACATCTAGTGGCTGGCTCCTAACCAACTCATGGTGCAATTTACTAACTAAATAAATGAGTGGATGAACAAGCTAAAAAAAAAAAGTAAGAGAAAATATGGTGGGACGTTATGCACTCAGTCTGTACATTTTCTGAGACTTTGGGGCTCAGCTGCTGACTCTTTCATTTCCTAGTAGTACTATGTAACTTGTGGAAAAGCAGAATGCAAATGTGGGGCCCTTTGTCCAAACATGAAAGATTCCAGTGAAGAACCGCAATGCAGTGGCACAACAGCCTTAAACCAGGCACGGAGCCCTCTGAACCCAGGATCCTGTGGGACTGCAGGGGTTGAATGCCCGTAAAGCCAGGCTTGCTTCTTGGGTGGATAAACTGGGGGCGAGTTAGCTAATTCCTCTTTTATATGTGCAAAATAAAATTCAAATTAAATCACCATAAGAAATAATGTATAAAACCCTTAAAATGGTGAACACTACGTAAGTTGTTACACAGAGGAGAAACTATGCAATTGAAAAAGCAAGTTTCATTTATTTCAAGTTTTGCTTGAGGCTTCCTACAGGCTACAGGAGATTTTCCAGGCTGACCAATCCAGATCGCTATTCCTAAACAGAATATGATTTCGTCCCTCAGGGGACACTGACGCTCTGGAGACATTTTGGTTGTCACAACTGGGGAGCATTACTGGCACTTAGTGGATAGAGACAGGAGATTTCAATAAAATCCTAGAGGACACAAGACAGCCCCCAGCAAAGAATTAACTGGTCAAAAATGTCAATAGTGTCAAGTTTGAGAGACCCTGATCTTGATTGATTTCTAGGCTTCCAAGGACAAATCGCTACATTTTTCAGGCTGCTGTGTTCTCCATTTATAAAAAAAGAGCCAGTAACACCTGAGCCTACTTACTTTGCAAGATGCTGTAAAGATAAATTTAGGGGGAAAAGCTCAGCTCTCAGAGGGGGAAGGGTGCTATTATAGCTC